>CAIGRB010164471.1:0-11333 GCA_903798255.1 Fraxinus quadrangulata
TGCCTGCACGGCCAGATTTTGCTGAGTAATGTTTCTCATATTGGCAGCCCTGGTGGCCATTTCCCTCGTGAGTCGTGCAGCAACTCTGCCTCCGCCTCGGGGCCCACTTCACCTTCGCATGGGAATCCTCGAGGGTTCCCCTTCTTCAGGGTATTCTCTCGTTCTCCTTGGGGCACATTCATCTCCGGAACTCATTTCCTTCAGTCTCTCTTTGTAAAAAATCTTCCTTTACTCAAGGTTTTTCTTTTTAGGAGACGAGTGTTGTCTAGCCTAACTTCGGGTATTAGTCTTGCTCTTTTTCCTCCACGTGTTTTCTTCGTGGTTAGCTATGTCGTTTTTCCCACAGACGGCGCCAATCTGTTGACCTCAAAAAATGAACCCAACAGGTGTCGATACCGGACTTGCGACACGTGACTCAATTCCAACGGTATTTAACCGGAGACGGTGGCAGAAATGACAACAAGGCCAGTCGGGATATCAACGGATGATCGTCGTGTCAAATGAATAAGAACTTGTTAATGATATTTGTAAATTGTAGGACAGATCAATGCGTTGCTCACAAGGATAGAAGAAACGGACGTAAAATAATCTCAATCGCAATATCCCTTTCTTATTGTAGTGAGTGAATACAAATGACAGCTTTTTTCTATCTTTTTTTTTTTAGCAACAAAGGCCGGTTCACCCCTCTTCTCTTGTTACAATATGTGACTATTTATACTGTGTTTAATAGGCGTGACGCCGTTGGATTGGAATCACGTGGCCTCATCCGCCCGAATTTAGACATCACATCGTCATTTATTCACCCATTAATTATTTGGACAGAGGATCAGCCGCCTAATCATGATAGGCTGTCACACCCACAGGCTTTTATGCAGGTGTCCAATCAATCAATTCTGAAAGATCTTCAAATCCGTTACGGGGAACAACGTCGACCTCGTGGTGGGACGATGTCTGCTATGATCCGAAGTCCTCATGGAGCTGGGAGAGGACCACCGCTTCGGAACTTCGGCGACTTCGGCCTGCTCAATAAATAAAAGGACTGTCAATTCTTTCTGTTCGACCTCCCCTGCCTATCTGGTCTACGTGGGCCAACTGTTTACACGTCCGCCAGCGTGGCACTTCTGCCAGCGTGGCAACTATTGATGCCCCAGATTTAGGGCGAGGTGGTAACGACGGTAACAGATAACATATTTAAATTAAAAGATTAAAATCTTTTATACANTCTTATTTTTGAAATAGTGTATACATAAAGTAGGATTTATGAATTTTTCCCTATTTTTAATGCATCTAGGCTTGGACTACACTGGGTTACAGCCCCAGTGTAGCCCACCACTGGATTCGCCCATCATAAGGCTTTTTTTTTTGACAACCTGAAGTAAAAATCTGTCTTCCATGCATGGGAAAAGGATTTATACCATGTGTAGGCATGGTTCAAATACTGACACATGGGGATTCAATTAAATTCTTTTAGAAGCCGAATTGGATGTGTATCTTGACCTAGATTCACCTCCTATAAATCAAGACAAGGGCTAAACATTAGGATCTCTCTATCGCCTCTAAAATCACATCATATCATAAAATTTAACAAGAAATGAGGAATCAATTCAATATAAGTTGGAGAGGAGAAAAAATGCAACATATTGATTAAACCAAGAAATATTAAGAACTTGAATAATCAAATCTTAGGATCGAAGATCAAAAGCAAGAACTAGATTTCACTTCTTTCTTGTATTCATACACATTCCAGGTGATGATTTTCCAATATTATTGTTATTTCATCATTAGAATCATATTAAGCTAGATTCTTTTGTGTTGGATGAAAATGGACCTTATTATATATTTTTAATTCAAAGACCAAGTAGTTTAGTAAATTTTTGTTCTTAATTGATCTTATATGATTTATTGCATCATTTGAATATGTGTGCGTCATTTAGATAATTAGTTGTTTGTTGTAGTGTTAGGAGGCTTACAATAGATTTAGAATACTATAATTTCAACACATTGATAATAGATGTTAGGAATAACGTGTATGGCATGTGGAATCATATAAATAATTGTGTAATTGAATATGTTACTTTGTATATGAATTCGAATTAGAAATAGGATTGGGTCGTGATTACAATAGGTTAAATTTACCTTGGGAGAGATAGTTAAATAAAATTGAATTATCGATTGTTATGTATACACAAATCATACTAAATTACATAGGTTGAGATTTGGAAATATGATATTAATAGGTGGATTCAAAGTTTCAACACATATATCTCATATTTTAGTTAATAATCTTCCAATTCCACAATTTCGCCTCGAGTTTTGCATAACAAATACAATTTACACAAAATTAAGTCATAATTCATTAAAATAAAAAAACAAGTACTCTAATTTAATGACCTGGATAAGTGTACAAAATATACATATCAATCGATGGTGAGTTGCATGGGTGCGGGGGGACCTCTTCTTCAATGACTTTCCTTGCTCTCCTTGGAATTCTATCTTCGTCACCCTCGTTTGTGGTAGGTGAACATCTCTTTTGTTCAAAGATGGGAACTTTTGAATAGATTTCTCTCTTCAAATTCTCGTTTTGAAAGGAAAACCCAAAACATCCAAGAATGAAGAGTACTTAGATCCTTTATTTTTTTTCCCGAAACTTCCACTCCTTTGTTCAAAGAATAAAACATTTTTTCAAGGAAGATTAAGTGGTTAGAAATTTCGATTTCACTTAGGTCCATTAAATTCAAATTCATTCACCCCTTTTTCACATGTATTAACAATCGAATTAACTAATTTTATGTAGTAATCTCTCTCGAGTAAAACTAACCATTTTCACATGCCCAAATTTACTAGATCTTTATGTAAGTTTATACACATGTAAAAACATTTAATTTTAGGAATTCAATCATGATTTCATAACCTATAAAATATCTCTCAATCTCTTGTGTCATTTATTGCACGAGCTAAAATCATACATTACCTCTCGATTTTTGTACTATCCTTAAATCAAGCATGGGTGTATTAAACACAAAATAAATAATTAACACATAATCAAGTTGCATGCAAATTTTGGAATTAAATAAATATTAAACCAAAGATACATCGTTCATCCTAACAACCAATTATTTAGTCAATCATAAATAAAAATAAATAAATAATAAAAAGATGAAAAATATCGCTGGGTTCAATATAAAGAATAAAGAGATGAATCTTGGCGATTGTTGTTCTTTGACACCCAATTCCCAACAATAAATAAAATTAAGAACAAGATTTAAAACTTCAAAAATAAGATATTATAAAATTTTATTTATGAAGCAAATAATAAAAATTATATTTATTAATTAAATATATTAAAAATTTTCCAATCTCAAGTGATAAATAAATAATTAAAAATATTTCAATAATTAAATATATTAAGGTCACGGTTCTACACAAGTCGATCACAAATTACTGAATTAATTCGTCATAAATCAAAAAATTTATGAGTCACAAATTATTTCACGGTCATCAATCAAAAATTTTCTAGGTTATAATTTATTCATCGGTCACAAATAAAAAAAATTGCAAGTCACAATTTATTTATTGATTACAAATTACAAATTTTATAAGTTACAACTCAAATTTTTAGGTCACATATTATTTATTGGTCACGTATTGTTTATTGATCACATATTATTATTTATTGATCACACATTAATCGATTTATTGGTCTCAATCAACCAAATAATTTATGACCACTACTTTTACGATGTCTCCAGCCGTACCATCGCCGCCAGAACCACTGACACCTCCTCCCAGTAGCAATACCACCATTTTCAACTATAAAACCACCATTGCACCACTAGATCCACCACCACCATGTCAACTGTCGGATCCAACAAAACCCCATCCCAACAGCAAAGTTCTACCACCACCACCACCAATAAAGACTATAGACACCACCAGATCCAACAAAATCAATGCTACTGCCAAATCCAAAAAAGCTACAGCCACCCAATCACCCTTGAACCATGTCGATCGTCATGACAAACACTGCACAGTGGTGTGCAAATCAGCGCCTCACGGGAAAGTGTGGTGGAGTTGCTTCTACGCTCAAATCAACACCGATTGATTTGAAAATTCAAAGTCCCTCTGTGCCACTACGAAAATGGCTTCACAGCTTCTATAGCGACACTGCATGGCAGCGCTCTCATAGTGCCACCGCAATAGGTGGTCAATCACCAGAGACAAATCCAAATTGGGCAATATAGAGAAAAACGAGAGATGCCGACGACATCATCGTCTGAGGGCTCTCACAATGCCGTTAAAGTGGGTAGTTTATTACCGGAGAAGAGATCAAAATAGGGAAAAAGAGAGAGAAACTAAATTGAATAATTTGTGTTGGGTTGATTTAAAGTGTGCTTGTCTCCCATTATTGAGAGAAAAATAGAGTAATAAATAGTATTTTTTGGAGAATGTGTGATTCAAAAATAAATTAATTTTATTGATTTGTGTGTAGAATATTTTATTGGGATGCCGATGCTGTAGAGACACTCCTTCCACTGTGACGGCATCATCGTCTGAGGGCTCTCACAATGCCATCAAAGTTGGTAGTTTATTATCGGAGAAGATATCAAAGTAGGGGAAAAGAGAGAGAAACTAAAGAGAATAATTTGCGTTGGGTTGATTTAGAGTGTGTTTGTCTCCCATTATTGAGAGAAAAATAGAGTAATAAATATTATTTTTTGAAAAATGTGTGATTGAAAAATAAATTAATTTTATTGATTTGTGTGTAGAATATTTTATTGGGTGAATGTGTGGTGAAGAATCTTACTCTAATAAACAATTTTTTTGGAATAATGGTAGACAAACAGGGGCTTAGTTAGCAATATATTTATTTAATACAATATTAAATCATAATTATAATTTGAATTTTGAATTATGAATTATGAATTATGAAACATGAGACTTAAAATATGGTTTATGAAATGCAAACTTTAAAAATATGGTACTGTGTAATTTCCACTTAATTAGATTGTGTTTAGTAGAGATTAAAATTGAAAAATTAGTCGTTATTGTTGACTTTTATTAGACGAGTAAGACCTAATAACGATTATATTTTCAATTTTAATTAGTTTTTAATCTCTACCGAACACGCACTTAAATTTGTTTCAACTGGAATTTCAAACCCAATCAATGTTTCAAAGCCCATCAATGCATTATTTGTCTTCAAGGCCTCAATTTTTCCAAGTCGTGCACTTTAATCCTTGATTTCAATTAATTGTGCATCCAATGTCCTGTAAGAAGGTCATCATGGCTACCAATTGAGGTTGCAACTTTTTGCGTTTGACTCTATAAGAGAGTCATCATGGCTGCCAATTGTGTTTCCAAGACATCGAATTGGCTCTACTTCACGTACTGCGGCGGCAGTGGAGGGTCGTGACCCCTTGACTCCGATTCCCTCTTTGCCGTATTCCCGACCATACGCGTTTTACTCCTAGTACGTCTTTTTGACATAGCTTTTTTGTTCAATAGTTTCCCACAGACGGCCCCAATGAGATTGTAACGAAATAGACCTCCGCGTTCTTCTTGAAGTGTAGGGTGTTCCATTTGCTCTGATAGACAAACGCTACCTGCAAAATGAGGTTGAGGCTTCCTTCCCCTTTGTACCTCCGGCGTAAGAATCAGTAGAGGGTCTAGAAAATAGGGAATGTAATTGATATTCAAATAGTTCGGGTTCCTCAGTTCATACCTTTCCCATCTCGGGGGTATTTATAGGCCTCTGATGCAACGTACCCGTTCAACAGTTATTGATGCTGCGTGTCCCACAAACTCCTCATGACCCCCATGTTCTGAAAAGATGATCTGTACTTCTTCAGCGGTTGGTTGTAACCATGATTGCCGTTGAACGGCTCTCGTCCGATTCATGGCCATTTTTTGGGCTAAGTGTGGTGTTGACCTCATAGTGGTAGACAGCCTGTAGTGGTGGACTATCCATGTGAACGTAGAGTGTCTCGTAGTAATCGACGGCCTCATGGTGGTAGTCGGCCTATAGTGATAGACGGCCCATGTGAACGTAAATGGCCTCATGGTTGTCAACAACCTCGTGGTAGTAGGCGACGTGTAGTCGTAGAGGGCCCATGTGAATGTAGTCAGTCTCACATGAGGTGCTCTACGTAGTATGCCTATCAAATAGTCCTCACCTTGTGGTAATCGTAGATCACTATTGATGTCATCTTATATCAATAACCAAAGTTCCATATTTATAGGGAAGAATTTGGGATAGGAATGCGAACTTTTTATTTACAACATTTCTTAATTAATTTCTCAGACAATACAAGTCCTTGTGCACCCGAATGCAAGTTGCTGATGCGGTGATGCCCATCTCATTCAACCGGCATATAGCCAAAATTCCCAATTAACCCCAAAGAACATGACACCATGCTTCCAGTTAATAGACCACTGTTGAGCTTCAAAACCCCACTCTTTTTCCTCTATTCGCAACAACGTTTCTGCTATTTCTTCACCAAGTCTTCGAGTTTCCACATGGAGACAAAACCCTTATCAATAAAACCATCTTCATTGCATATAGAAGCCCACAGAGTGACCAGTGAAGAATCCTCCATAAGCCTCCAAGAATGGCAGGGGTGGGGCACCACATCACCTGTACCTGCCGTGGTTAATGAAGTCATTGAGGACTTGAAGCTTTTGGAGAAAGACATCGATGCTCACATGACTTTTGATGGTAACCACGGGAAACTCACGGTAAAAATCAACTTTTTTACCTACCTTGTATTTTATATTTTATTGCCTCTTCATTATGATGAACCGATTATTGTTAAATTTGATTTCTGGATTTCTTCTTGTATGGGTTTTTGATTTGATTGGATTGATTCTTATGGAAACGAGAAACTGATTTCTGGATGATGTCGCGATTAGATTATTGTGAACTAGATGATACTATTAATAAGATAGTATTTGCTTGTTATTTCTCTCTTTGTTGTTTAGTTTTAGAAAATGATTTGTTTAAGGTGCAACAATGAGTTATGCGTGCAGTGCGCTGGCACTGGCTTGGAGTTGGAGTAGGGTGTGAGTTTAATTTGAATATTATCTAGAAGGTGGATAACATGGTTGTTGGCTCCTACAGGATAGATGTGTTGATTCTGGAAGAACAAAAATATACAATTCCTCAAAGCCTTTGACACTTGATGCAGGCTGTATTATTTTGACAATGTAAATTCAATGGGTTTAGATTAGTATAAGCTTATTTAATTTCAATTTGTCTTACTATAATATCTGTATATATGAAAATATTGATTAACGAAAATAACATGTTGGGCAGTCTTTTAGAGAAATATTTTTCTCCAGTTAGAACACCTTATTTTTGCTTTAGTTGAGTGTCCAAGATAACAATGTGATTAATGTTCTGTTCAAGAAATGCTATAGCAGAAATAGGCATCAAAACCCAGAGTTTTGCTTCTTGTTAATAAGATTCTCGCTCACACACTTCTCTGGGGTCTATTTATACGTAAACTAGTTTTTGTAGATCCCACAAAAGCGAATAGAAAAGAAGGATTATGAATGAGTACAAAATTTGTAAAGGAGAATCACACAAACATTTGAGATTGGAGTTTCATTTCTCATAGAACTCAATTTCAAATTGTGACGTTGCATGCTTTTGTTATATGTTAAACATTATCCTTTCTAACTTAGAGGTTTGTTTAATTATGTCAGTGTTTTCTAGTTTCACAACACACATGCCCACCTCTATTTACGCGTGTTAGTTGGCAGTCATAGTAGTACTGTAAACCTCTTGCTCCTGTGAGCAGATCTATAACATATCAGTATCTAATTATCTGCATAGTCTCCAGGGTGACTTCAAAGTGCAGGAGGATAAAAAGCATAGGAAAAAATATGAATCCTTAGGTGATTCTGAGAAAAAACTCCAATTCTTTTCCGCTCGGCAAATAGCATGCCGGTTACTGGGAAGTAGGGGTTACCTTTGTCAGAAGGTACATTGTTTGCTTTTTTATATTATTTCCATGTTTTATATCTTTGTATGTATGCCACATGCATACAGTTCAATGATTTCCTTCAATGAAAGATATGATTTTCTGTAATGCACATGGGTGGATTCTCTTTTACTTGGATAAATATTAACTCCATTTGTAACTATTATATGTCCTCTTTTGTATTTCCTAGTGCTGGCTTCCCATGGAGGATTGTATGTGTTCTAGAGTTACACTGTATCCTCTAAGGTATCCAATAAGGTTCTGGTTGTATATGCATCCAAAGGTTTGAGCTCCTACCTTAAACATTCTCTTCTCTTCTCTTCTTTTGCTTTTGGGATCAAAACGTGCTTTCTCAATCTTTTTCGTTTGCCTGATTTTATGACATTCATCAAAGATTGGTGAAGAAGCCTTTCTATTTTTTGGCAGGACTTTTTGCGGCAGAACAATACGGGGAAGCTATTATGGAAAGTATTTGGTGTTGAAGCAGCAACTTTGTGCCTCTTTGGCGTTGCTGAACATGAAGAGATAATGTGGAATGCATTCAATCTTGCAGGTTTGACTGCATATGTTGTCTTTTGTGTAGCTTTCTTGCCAATCATCATTTCCATTCATCTCTGGCTTTTCCATAATTGCACTACCTGCTTACATTTGAGTTTTAGAAACTTAATTTTGTTGGTATAGTGTGATGATGATCCTCGCATATAAGAAAGGTCATTTTCAAGAATATGGCCATGATCCTTTTCTAGGTAAGACACTTTAACAATTTAAAGGGAGTGTACTTTGGAATCTTCCAAGGAGAGAAAAATGTAGAAGTAGAATGCCTCTCAATAGAATTAAACTTAATATTCGGATTTCTTATTGCCCAAAGGCCCACAAGGTGGTGGTCTATATATTTAGTTGAGGACTCCTAACAAGGCTTCGAGCCCGGACAATTCACCAAGTAACCCTTCAACTATTTTTAAGAACCAAATTTAGTTAAAATAAAATAAATCTAACTGAGAAATTTATGCAAGCTGATTACAACGGCGTAAAAGACCTAATAGGAAATTTGCTAGAACAAGAAAAAAAAATTGAAGCTGCATTTCTTTTTACACATGACATAAAAATGACAAACTTGTTGCCTTTTATCCCTTACGTGGAAAAATATTTTGAAGTAGCATTTCCCAAATGTAGAGACTGCTGAAACGATTATATTCATAATGAACTCGTACTTGGCTCGGACTATAATATAGATTGTAGCTATTACTTCGATACTTTTCAATGTTCAATGCCCAGCCAGTTAATTTTCTATGCTTTAAACAATCTTGTTAATGCTGTTTAATCGTAACAGGATTCTGATTGTGCTTGACGCCATTTTCAGGGAGAAACAAGGTTTGGTGCCTTTATCCAACTAAGAATGCTGTGACAGAATCTATTAAGGATATTATTGGCGAAACGTCTTCCAGTGATCTAAAACGCCATGCAAAATTGGTAGATTTATTTTTCTTATTAACTAATGCTTGAGCCAGTACAAAAGTTTGCAAATTGAATGCTATATTTATTCTATAAAATTATTACATGTTGTTACTCAAGCTATGCCAACTCTAATTAGCTGACATAAAGAAACCAATCCTAGAACGAGTTGCTTATAAAATCACTTTTTCGTTATTCTTTATTTTACACCCTGCCCTTATATTTTTTTTATTTTCTTAATGGTCTGAATTGCATTTGGCTTGAATCTTTTTGGGTTCTCCAAGCGTGATTAAAAGTTACATGGGCTTACTTCATCAGGTGGTATGGAGCCAACCTACTGCCCTCGGCCTCTCATACTGGTGGCTTTGTAGCAGAGGAGCACTTCCACATTCTCCCTTCTGTGATGTTGGGTTTTCCATAAATTTTATGTTAGCCATTTGATAGACTAGATATGATTTAGTGTAATACTAAAACTACATAGCTGAGTTATGTGGCTAGGAGAACTCCGTGAACATAGACGTAAGTTCCAATGCTTGTGCCAGAGGACATTGCTAATTTGAGGCACTCTCATAGTTGTGAGAGTGGTCCTTGAATAATGGGGTAGCCATAGATCACACAGAATCTCATTTGATGGCCTGTACCCATGGCCATGTGCTGTTGATTGTGTTGGACTGGCTTAACGTGAACTGGGAAGATGGCTTTCCCGATGTAGGTATTACTTTTTGGAGAACAAGATGTGTAGTTAGTGTTTCAAAAGCAAGTTTTTGAACCCAGTTGTATTTTAACCCATAATAACAGGACAGCATACCTTTATTTGCTGAACTCCCAGTATACTCAAGGTGAAGCTGCAAAGTGAACTGAAGGCTTTAGGACTTCATGCTCAATTGAGTTCCAAACCGCTTCTTGTTCAAAAATAAATAAATAAAAACGAAAAAAGATATAAATTAGCCAATGGAAATGGATCTCTATATCAGCATTGCTTACTTTAATTGCTGCAACAATGGATATCTATAGCGGTATTCATTACTTCGATTACAAAATACTCGTAAATTTAAAACAACATTTATTTGTGAGATAAAGAGATCATTTTTTTCTAATGTTAGTTAAGCAAATCTAAAGTGAGTTTATTTACTTATCTTTCTTTTATGCAGATTCAAGTTTCTTGGCATGCATCTTGTTACTTTGAGTCAGATGTTAATTTTCATGTTATTACACCATGTAGGCAAACGGAGATGACACAATGCATTTTATTTTAATTGATGGTACATGGAGCAATTCTAGTGCAATGTTTAAGCGCTTGCAGGTATTCTACCGTACACACCTTGTTTTTCCCAACCGTTTCTTAGAATCACTTATATGTTCGCACCATATTTAATTTTCATGAAGATAAGAAGATGAGCTAGTTTAAGTCATTGACTGATATATGGGACCCAGGAATGATAGATAACCTTAATAGAGGATAAGGAGAATCTGACTCAGATAAAAGGGTCTGTTGTCTCGTCTCTATAGATCTATATTTTGTCTGTTTCAAAAATAAGGCTATTGTATTCATGTTATAGTTTTGTACTTCGGGATATAGATGTTTGCATTGCTACAAAACAAGGAAAATGAGAGTCCATTTGAAATAATTAAGGGGTTGTGCTGCTTAGTTTCTTATGAAACAGTTTTAAGTACATAGGGAGTATAAATCTGTGCTGGGCTGGCCCATCTTTTAAGTTCTGAGTGGTTGACGGGCCTCTGAATCCTTTCCTGTTAGGGCCAGCTCTAAAGTGCATTTATTTACTTTGGATAGGGAAAAATGTAATGTTCTTCTTCCGAAAAAGAATAAAAACTAAAAAGAATATGAATCCCGCCCAATCCAGTTTACACCTCTAATGATACCTCAAATTTTTGTTGCTG
>CAIGRB010164471.1:31468-44967 GCA_903798255.1 Fraxinus quadrangulata
TTTCGCTACTCTTGCTATTGGTTGAGCAGCGAAGTTGATTGCTTTGATCTTTCCCTTACCTCTTTCCAGAACAAGTCTAAGGCGCTCTGCTTTGAAACTTGTGAGGTAGTTGTGGGTAGCACCAGTACCTATCATAACTCTGATTGGCTTCCCATTAATCTTCACATCAATGTATATTAGGCTTTTCACCATGCAAGTACGAGCCTTCGATTCTTCCATCTTCGGTTCTTTCGAGAAAACTTCATCACTTTTAGTAGCTCGGTGCGATAGTGTATTACACCAATGCGAGAATGCACCAACTACATTCTCATCCTCCTCAGATTTGGTTTTATCATGATAGCTAACTTGTGAGGTATTTTACTTTGAGCTTGAGCCATCACTTTCTAGTTGACAGTATACATTCACCATCCATTTCTGAAGACACTCCGTCACTCGATGTGGTCATTCACATAAAAAATACTTCAATTTTGGAGCGACATCCGATCTGCCCTCCATTGCTTTTCCTTTGCTCCAGTTTTTACTGCTGCTACCATTGTAGCTTTCTTTGAAGTTACTTTGACGGGTTCCTTCATAGGCTTCTCCCATGTTCTGAGAGTAACTCTCTCCTCCATTTGAGTTCGAGCTGGGTTTGTAAGGTCTGTTTCCACCTCCAGTGGATTGGCCATTTCCCAAAGGTTGATCCTTTCTCGATTTCAGTTGATAGTCACTTAAACATTCAGCTGTTCCCATAGCCACGCTCAAATCAGTGACCTTCTGTCTCTGAAATTCTGTTCGTATCCACGGTTCCAACTCTTCCATGAAGGTGAAGAACTTATCATTTTCTGACATATCTCGAATATTCAGTATATGCCCTGAAAAGGCTTTTACATACTCCATGATGGAGCTTGTGTCTCTGGAAAAAATTGAGACCTGATTGTTTCCTCGAGGAGATCTCAAGAATTTATTAGGACTATGTTGGCCTCCACCACCACAGCTTTGCATCTCCACCAAGATACATGGTAGTTGTTATAACATTTCTTGCTTTGTCTACTATCGAAGCCGCAAAAAAGTATTGTTCCATATCAAATGAGAAGTTCTCAACTTCTTTTGTATCGCGTGCCTCTCCGTAAGTACACGATTTTGAAATTTTAAGTCTGGAGTGTACTCTTGTGTGGGGGCTTGCCCATTGCCCACCGCATGCTAAAGCACTAGTAATTGAGTTCTCAACGCTCTCATTTCCTCTTGCATATCAGGCAGGATAGCAACAACTTTAGTCATCACTTTGCAAGCCCTTCGGCTTTCATCCAGCTGGATGTGTAATTCACGAATTTCACTTTTTGTCACCTCGACCTTCTCTTCGAGGCCCTCCATGGCATATCACAACCTTGTATTTGTCATCTCAAGTGCATCCATGCGCTGTTTTGTATTCCTCTTTTGAGGATCTACCACCTCTGTGGTATTCGATTCAATTGGATCCATAGCTTTCTTATCGAGAGTCTTGAGCCGCAACTCTGATACCAACTTTCACGGGGTACATTTTTTCTTAGCAAAGAGAGGGATATCGTGCGGCAGTAATCTGCTCTACTAGACTACCTTTCACATTTTCTCGATCGTTTCGTAACGAAAAAAAATTTGATTACAAATTGCAGAAAGTTTAAAATACAATTGAAAAATATTTGATCATTAATTACTTGAAATGTAGAAATTACAACTGCATAAAACAATAAATTACAATGGCTAGTGAAGGGGGCGAACACTAAAAAGCTTGAAAGATTGTTTAAAAGACTAATAACCCCTATAATAGATTTCGGAACAAAAACCCAAGTAACGGAAGTAGAAGTTTAAATGCCGAAAAATCATACTAAACTTTTTCTATTTTCTAACTATTTTACAATTACAATAAACTATTACAATGAAAAGGAAATTACAACTCAAAATTGAACTAATATTTATAATGTGCGGTCGAAATTGAGCAAACTGTGACTGCGATAGGGTCACGGAGCTTAAGTAAAGCTGCGATCCGTGACACCATGACTGGTTCGGTATGGTCTGCCCTAAACTATGTTGCAAGCCATCCTAAAATAAAAATGTCCTTGTTGACAATCTATAAATTGGGTTGTGAAGGTTTAATCCAACTCATTTTACATCTCAAATTAGTATTTCTGTTGCATGATTGATTAGATTAAAATTTAAAGCATTTAGTTTGATTGTAATGATTAAAAAAGTTGACAATCCTATCAACTAAGCTATGAAATAGAGATAACTTCATATCTTCAATGCACAAAATATTGCTTTAAGTTGTACTGTACTTACGAATTCAAACCGCATATTTATTCAAATCAAATTTGACATCTTAATATTCAAAAATAGAATCGTCCTTGTGGGTTGTCCCTAAACACGAATGTGGAGGTTCAGTCCAACCTATTTTATTGCCCTATGACATGTACCAAGCTTATAAACTCAAGCCTATCACATTTATTTCAAAATGAATCTAACACACCTTAATATTCTAATATAGGTATTGTTTACTAGAATGTACTTTGATGTATTAGGTGCACCTCTTGCAGAGTGACAGGAATGTGGGACTAGTTCCATCACCAAATGGAAGGGTATTAGATCTCCATTATTTAATATTTTTCGTTTTGAACTATCGAAGTTTTTATAAAGAGGTTAAATGATACTTCTTCAACATATGACAATCAATTAAAGGATCATTGCATATTTGTTCCCCAGTCTTTAACAAAATGACTGAGATAAACTCCTAAACTTTAAAAAAAGCACTATTATCGCATTATTTGAGTAAATAAGCATGGTAGGTCCCTAATAATAGAATCCATTAGTTTTCTTCTTATCTCACTTTCTCACTCAATACACTTCACACATTATTTGACCCAAAATAAGCACTTAATATATAAAGGGTAATAGCTTTACATCACTAAAACCTTCACTCTTGTTTATTACTTTTGCTCTGACATCCATTTTCAACTATACATATATAGATACCCATATCGTATTTTCAACTAATATTTGCTCTCTTTTCTTTTTCTATTATCTCATACTGCAAATATGATATGGAGGGTATGCCAATGTGAAATGACATGGATATGAAAACTTATAAAATGATGCAAACAAAGCTAAGAGATTCTTCATTTGAGATGTGAGTTCATTAATTCATAAGCTGCTTTTGTTGACGACAATAAATAAGAATTTCAAACCCTAATTTTTGTGCCCTAGTACGATCGATGTGGATGTTTCGCATGGTTTAAACCACCAATTTGTGACCGGGCAACGCAAGTAATTCCAGAGTTGATAAACTCAAAGCGGAGATATGAAGGAAATATAAACGAATTATAAGTTTATGCCAAGACATGTGAAGAAGAGATAAAAACAAGTTACATTAGAGATGCAAGGCCTACAATCATATATATGGGGTCTACAAGCAAAGGTCAAAGTATTTTTAGCAAAAATTGAGAATGTGCAAACCAAAGTTGAATGACATAAGTAGTGATCTGACACTTATACCCTTCTGCAAAGAACAAAAGTTTTGCATGGGAACATACAAATACACGTTTCAATTTAAAAAAGACATAAGGAATATTTTAGTGATTTAGCGCTTGTAGAGTTGAGAAAAGAGAGTTCTTGAGAGGAGAAGAGTTGGCGGGAAATTCTGTTGCCTTTTTATTCATCTGAATCAGGGAGAAGAAATGAATATTTATACACAATAAAAAGAAGAAAAAAGACATAAATAACCCTATCTATATGTGCCTCAATACTCCCCCTCAAGAAGGGAGATGTATGTTTAATACTCCCATCTTGGTTAACAAAGATTTAAATCTAACTCTCCCAAAAGGTTTAGTTAATAAATCTGCCAATTGTTTCTGTGAGGCCATATGTAACATTTTCACTTCTCCATCTTGAACTTTATCTCTTACAAGATGACAATCAATCTTTATGTATTTCGTTCTTTCATGAAACAACGGGTTGCTAGCAATATGAATGGTTGATTGGCTATCAGAGAATAACAATGCTGGCCGGCTGTGTGTGACACTTAAATTACTAAGTATGTTCCTTAGCCAACTCAATTCATACACAGCAGCAACCATTGATCGATACTCTGCTTCAGTTGAAGATCTAGAAACTATGTGTTACTTCTTTGATTTCCAAGACACCAATGAATCACCCAGGAAAATGCAATAACTAGTAATTGATCTCCTGGTATCTGAACAAGCTGCCTAATTAGTATCGCATAAACATTTGAGAATTAAATCCGATTTAATCTCAAAGAATAAGCCTTGTGCCGGTATGCCTTTAAGATATCTCAATACAAGCAGCTTCTAGATAAGGTTGCCTTGGTGACTGAAGAAATTGGCTAAGAACTTGTACGGCATAGGACATATTAGGTCCAATTATGGTCAAATATAAGATCCTTCCTACCAACCTTCGGTATGCACTAGCATCCTCAACCGTGCCCCCTTCATCCTTACTAAGTTTGAAGTTGTGTGGTAAATGACAATTTGCTGGCTTAGCACCAAGATAACTTGCATCAGCCAAAACTTCTAGTGTATATTTCCTCAGACATATAGAAGTTCCATTTGAAGCTCTCGCCACCTCAAGTCCCAAAAAGTATATCAAAATTCCCAAATATTTTAGTCTAAACAGCTCGTTTAATTTCCTTTTAAATTGTTCAATATATGATAGATCATTGTCTCCTATTATAATTTCATCCACATAAATGAGCAGGACAGTGAAAAAAACATTATTTTGTTTGCTAAAAAGAGAGTAATCTGACTTCGATTGTTTGAAACCTTGTGAAAGTATGTATGAAGTCAATTTAGCATTCCATTGTCTTAACGCTTGTTTGAGTCAATAAATGGACTTGTTTAACTTACAAACAAGTTGATCTCCATTTTTCCCCTACTGCTCATAACCCTTATACATCAATATATACACCTCTTCATCTAGTTCACCGTGGAGGAATGCATTGTTGATGTCTAGTTGATGGAGATGCCAACACTTATGAACATCAACAACCAAAATGGTCTTGACAGTAACCAACTTAGCAACAGGAGGGAGAGTTTCTTCATAATCAAGTCCAGCCCATTGTGTGAAACCTTTAGCAACAAGTCGTGCCTTCTTCCGTTCCTCTGTCCCATCAGAATGACGTTTTACTTTAAAAATCCATTTGCAAGCCACAAGTTTTCTTATGTCCAGGAAGCTGACAAACTGTCCATGTATTTTTGGAAACCAAGGCTTGATACTCTGTATCCATTGCTTTGCACCAGGCTGGATGTTTGGAAGCCTCATCATATGACCGGGGTTCATAAATGGTGGATAAAGCTAGTGAGCATTTTCTCTGTGCAAGAGACAATTTGCTATAATCCAGATATTTTGAAATAGAATATTGTTTGCCAGCTATAGAACATTTTGCTATGGATTCTGATTTGGGAACAAGCACTTGAGAGACTAAACCTCAACAACAATCTTGAAGATAGGTAGGGGCTCTTTTAGGTCTTCTAGATTGACAAATTGGTATGACAGGAGGTAAAGAAGGTACTGCAGGTGGAGTGAATTCATGAGATTGTTCCTCAGATAAGGCAGATTAATGGAGTGATGGAATAAATGGGGAAGAAACATTTGTAGGAGTGGAGATAGAAAAAAAAGTTTGGACAGGAATATCAAGTAATAAATCATGCACTTGAGCTGGAAATAAGGTTGAATCATGTGATGGACAATATTAGACTTTAACAAGGAAGTAAGAAACTTGGGATGATAAAATGGAAATATATTTTCATGAAAGGATGCATCCCTAGAAGTAAGAATAGTATTAGTATGAACATTATACCGCTTATATGCTTTCATGCCATAGGGGTACCCAATGAAAATGAAAGGTACAGCTCTAGGATCAAACTTGGTACATTTTCGTTTAAGGGTGGAAGCAATAACAATTGCACCCAAAAACCTTGAGATGTGTATATGATGGTGTTGCCTGATAAAATATTTCATATGGAGTCTTATTTGGAAGCACAGAAGTAGGGTTCTATTAATGAGGTGTGTAGCAGTAAGGATGCATTTTCCCTAAAAAAATTTAGGTATATTAGCTAGGAACTTGATAGCCCTTGTAATGTTTAGGAGATGCTGATGTTTTCTTTCCACCACACCATTTTTCTGGGGAGTTTCTACACAACTAAGTTGATATATAATGCTCTTAGAATGATAGAATTCATTCATGTGAAATTTAGAGCCATTATCAGATTTGATGATCTCCAAAGTGCATTGAAAATGTGTTTGGATCATATGATAAAAGGATTGAATGAGAGATTTGGTTAGAGATTTTTCTTGCATGAGATACGTCCAAGTCATTCGAGAATGGTCATCCACAATAGTTAAAAAATACCTAGAAACATCCAATGAAGGAATTGAATATGGTTCCCAGATATCACAGTAAATGATGTCAAACACCTTGGAGGCTTTTGTTTCACTAATTGGAAAGGGTAATATATGCTGTTTGGCCATATGACAAATAATGCAGTGCAGTTGTTTATAGAAAGTAATAGCAGGAATGAGATTGTGCAAAATAGACAGCTTAGAAATAGGGACATGTCCTAAGCGACAATGCCAAAGATCAATATTAGTGCTAATATCCAAGTTGTTTGTGGAATTACAAGTAACATATTTTGTCTTATTACATTGCATACTGAAATCAGAATTGCAATTGGAATGTAAAGAAACAGAAGAATTACTGTGATGAGGAATAGTCAGAGGATTAGATTGATGATGTTTGTATAAAGGTTTGTCATGAAGTTGTTGAATAGGACATACAGTCCATCTTCAAGTTTGCCTTCTACAATCGTCCTCCATGTTAAAAGATCCTGGACAAAACAATACTAATGAAAGAATATCATAAAACAATTGTGCTTAAGTATCAATCTGCTAGCAGAAATTAGATTGAATGGGAAACAAGGCACCACTAAAACTTCATTTAAAATCAAAGTATCAGACAACTTTATTGTCCCAATATGTGTGGCTTCAGTAGTATCACCATTTGGTAATCTTACATATGCTTTGACATCATTAGACATAGTAGTTAAATGCATAATGGAGCACACCATATGTTCTGAAGCTCTTGTATATATAATCCATCTAGCTATATCTTTATGATCATTAGGACAAATGCGATTACCTGAGAAAGCAAAAGCATCAGGCATTAGGCATGCAGTGGATTGTGCATTTTGAGGCTGTGATTGAGGTTGATAAGTGGAGATCTATCCTTACAGCTATGGTACTATCACAGCTAGAACTTTTTTGCATTGATCTAGAGTGATAATGAGGTTGGAAAGAGAGTCCACAACACCAGATTGATTACCATAAGAAGTTTGGCCCACAACATTTGCAACATGTGCTTTTACTTTAGCAAGTCGATGCCCTGGGGGTTACCCTATCAATTTATAACACTTCCCTTTAAGGTGTCCAAGCATTATACAATGACTGCATATATGTCTCTCCTTTCTCCGAAACTGATTGAATTGTGCATTCATTTGATTTCCAACAAAATCGTGCACAATTTTACTTGTAAAAGCAGTTGCCTCAAAACTTTGTTGCTTCTTAGTGGTAACTTCTTCTGCCTCTCATCTTGTAAAATGAGTGCAAAAAATTTATTGAGTGAGGGCAAAGGTCCATCAACAAAATCTGACTTCTCACACCAGAACAATGCTCATCTAATCCCATGAGAAATTGCATAACTTGGTCTTCCTACTTATAATCAATACTACTGATATTCGGTCTATAATTTGTCTAGCTCTTCTCAAAGTCCTTTGAACCGATTGAAATAGGAATTGACTGTGTTGTTCTCCTGTGAAATGGAAGCAATCTGCTTCTTCAATAGCGAGGACCGTTACCTTGGCTATAACGATCCTTAAACTCAATTCATATATCTCTGGCTGAATCTTTATGCATTACGCTTGCACAACGGAGATCAGCTGCATCCATGTATTATCACCATAATGGAGATAATAAGGACTGTTCGGATCTGCAATCAATTGACTGCAATGGAATTGACACATCTCCAACTAAATCTCCAACTGATGATTCGACCGATGCCATTGCAGAGAAGCTTCAATTCTCCGATACCGTGTAGAGTTGAGAAGAGAGAGTTCTAGAGAGGAGAAGTGTTGGGGAGAAATTCTGTTGCCTTTTTATCCATCTGAATTAGGGAGAAGAAACGAATATTTATACACAATGAAAAGAAGGAAAAAGACATAAATAACCCTATCTATATGTGCCTCAATAGCGCTTTTACCCTTTTTCACTTCAAGCAATTATTTTGGATCAAATAACACGTGAAGTGCACTTGAGTGCACTTAGTGAGATAATAGAAAAATCCTACGGATTCTGCTATTAGAAGCCTACCATGCCTATTTACTCAAACGTTGAGAATGTTTAGTGCCATTTTTAAAGGTTATGGGTATATCCCAATCGTTTTTGAAAGTTTGAAGACCATATATGTAATTATCCCATTAATTAATATAAAGTTGCTATCTTTTTCTTTATTTGGCAAGGCAATGTACTTGCACTTTTGTCTCCCATCATTTTTGTTTTTCAACATTTCACACGTTTCATTTTAATCAAATTCTAGAGGCTTTTAAACAATTTAACAATGCATAGACAACTTCAACTGCTAAAAACAAGCTTTCAAATAAGAAAAGGTGTGCGTGATACATTTTAATTTTTCAAACACAAAAAAAAGTGAAACAAATTAGAGGGAAATTGAAACATTATTCGAACCTAGAAGACTTGTGCCCAATTAATATACTTGTAGTTAGAAACTTGCAAGAGATAAACCGTCTAGAGAACTAATAGCGTATATCAATGTGTAATTTGAGTTTACTAAAAAATTTGTAAGTTGCTTTATTTATAAATAGTAGTCAAAGTTAAACGTATATTGCACATTATTCTAAAATAATTTATAAGTGTTGTAAAAGTAATATTTGATACTAATTTATTGGGAGAATTTGATGAGTTTCAAACGAACTAAAGAAAATAAAATTTAGAATAGAAATTTGAGAGAAGAAAATTGTACTCTCAAAATTCAACTTCTATTATTCAAATTTTTTGTGATTATGAAATATTATAAATAAGCAATTTTTTTATACTACATTTGGTACATAAAAATTAATTGCTAATATATGAATTTATACACCATTAAAATTACTAGATACATGAATAAAAATAAATTCATCTATACTAACTTTAAATTCATGTAAATTAAAATTCATCAAGTGAAGATTCATTGAATTTAGATTAATGTGAATGTTAACTAATTGAGGATTAATAATACGAAATTCATACATGACAAAGATTTTGTTTGAATTGAATATAAAAAGTCTTATTCGAATTAAATTAGGAGGATAAAAATGTACTACAAGTGAATAATGATTGAGATATCTCAATCAAAGAGTCAATTTATTCTATTGTGATAATACACAATTGAATTGAATTTTTGAAGTTCACTTTTGGGTCTACCCCCTTTGCTTTTGGTGCTTGAATAGTTGATGTTTGAGAGTTGTAAAAGGAAATTCATTATTGGTGCGGGGATCTGATCTCTACATTATTGGAGAATAAGAATCACTTGTATTGCGACACCCATTTATGTGGTCAAAAAGACTAGCACTAGCAAGTGCAACATAAGAATTGCTTCATTAATTAATTGAGGACTATTTTTTACTTTTATTGCCAAGACAAACAAGTTGCCACTTCTAGAGTGAAAAATAAATTTTGTCGGCTACTTTTGAATTTTCAAATAATATCTATATTTTAAAATTTTTAGACAAATATATGTCCTACTCTTCAAAAGTGTTCCCAAATTTTCATTCTTTATTTTTACACGGTTTCCAACTAAGCGAAACTAAACAAAGTTAGCAAGGATTTTTAACCCATTAAGACACCTCCCTTTTTGCACCAACTTGAATAATCCAAAGTATTTTAATCAAATAACAATGTTTTGACACAGATATCAACCCCACTTTCTATTCGAATCCCCATTTTTTTATGATTTGACTCTCGGAAGCTGTATTTTTTTTTAGCATATTAAACAAATTTTAGCAAGTCGTTACCTCAATCACATATTGGTTAAAGCAAATACGAGCTTTAGTTGAGATCGGTTTAGTATAAACACGCAGCTTTCTATGAAAATGTTAAAGTCAAGCGTGCCTGAGCTGGGGCATTTCTTTGATGGGTGTCCCATATGAAGTACTAAACTAAGTTTTTAAGTACCTACAAGTTAGTAAAAATAATACATTCAAAGAATTAAAATGAGATATCGGGAGACCCCATTGAGGATGGGGTTTACCCCGATTAGGGGATGACAACTCTGCGTTAGGTAGCACAAACCAAACGGAAACATGCATAATTCTTTGTAGAAGACTCTGGACTTTTAGACCTTGGATGACCCTAAATTATCCAAGTTAGGTGACATGATCATGATTAACATACAGACCACTGATTTATTCATATGCTAACCTAGATATGAAGTGTGGAGATGCGAAGAGTTGAATGTTAGAATAGGGAAGGAAAAATATAAGTAACGGTTCAACTACATTGTAAAAGACTTTGTATTATTATAACATCCTCTTGTGTGATTATATGAAATGTATTCTTGTTACTAAATACATGAAATATAATACTCTTGTTAAATATTTATATATGATTGGAGTATTCGAAATAAGATGTTAATAATGTATATTGATTTTCAATAGAATACTGTCATATGTGAGTTTGACTCATACCTTGAGCATGAGATATACTGTGACATCCATGTGCACATGCCTACATATGCATTGGCATGAGAGAACTAACTACGCGTAACTTGTAAAGGAAGGATAACCTAGATAAAGAAGGATGCTTATGAATACTCAAATATGATTTTCGTAATGAGATCATAACAATAAAGAAAATGGAATCACCTTATTGGATTATCGTGCTTTTATTTGTGTCCGGATATATATATATATATACACTTGTTGAGGCTCTTGAACACTTTGGGTCGCCAATGATAGGGTATTGGGGGTCCTTTGACGATATATGAGCTGTGACAGGAGATCCTCTAGTGGGTTGGGGACTACGAATCATCTAAGGTATTTTAATCAAATGAGGTAAAGTGATGAAAGACTATTGTTTATCTTCTATTCTTTCTCTTCAACTATTCCTGGAGTAAATTTTAAGAAGGCAGTATAATCAATTTAAATGATCACATGATCATATTTAATAAAATTTGACCAGAACTAAAAGCATACTTGTAACCTACCATAATTTTTAATTTTGCTATACTTACACCATGATTGGCATCTTTGTTTGTGCTCTTTTACATGACACAATTTTACTATCGATTTTAACAACACATATTCAAATTAATGGCCTCGATTTCGATACCTCAAAGGGTGTCAAACTAATTCCATAAGGTTTTATTGAATTTTTATTATTAAGTTATATTAATATAACTATTATGACATAAAAAATGAATAAATTACAATTTAGGATTTTCTTTTGTTTTCGAGTTCAAATCAATAGTGCGGGGTCTCCGCCTTTGTCACCTTACCAGCTTGTTTAAAATATAAATAAGAACTTTTAAATTGCACCAAGGCCTTCCAAAAACCTATAGATTAATAAGTGCTTGATGATTTCAATTTCTTCCTTCATTCTACAGAATAATGCTCCTTGGATAGGCTCAAAGACATGAATGAAGGTGAGAGGGTGGTGTGGCAGATAATGATTGGGCGTTGTGTTTTTTTTTTTCAAACTGTTTAATCATGTGTTGACATGTGTTTTTCCTATTTTTTAACTTGTCATTGAGCCTATTTGTGTAGCATGCTTGCATTCTACAATCCCCAAACAAGTTGCTCGACCAATTTAAATAGGTTATGCATTGACACACAGATGTCAACACACTTGCCATGTGTTGACCCTACTTTCTTTTTCAAATCCCCATTTTTTATGATTTGACTCCGGGAAGCTGTATTTTTTAACATATTAAACAAATTTTAGCACGTTGTTACCTCAGTTGAAATCCTATTATTGGTTAATGCAAATACAAGCTTTAGTTGAGATCAATTTAGTATAAACACACGAGATTCTATGAAAATGTTAGGCATGCTTGAGCTGGGGCATTTCTTCTATGGGTGTCCCCTATGAAGTTGTTCTAAACTAAGTTTTAAATACCTACAAGTTAGTAAATAGAGTAAAAATAATCCATGCACCGTAAGCTACATTCGAAGAATTAAATGAGATATTGGGAGACCCCGTTGAGGATAGAACTGACCTCAATTAGTGGATGACGTCTCTGTGTTAGGTAGCAAAAACCAAACGGAAACATGCATAATTCTTTGTAGAAAACTCTAGAGTTAGTTTCGTAAAATGCGATGGGCAGCAGGCTCTATAAGATTTCTAACGGTATATTATATGCTCTGTGCAGATCTTTCTATCAATTTTAGCATTCGAATTTCTCCACGTGTTCTTTGTATTAGTTCCCTAGTGTCACCGCCACCACCCTATGTCATCCATGAACCCTAATTTTAGTACTTTTAGCCCCAGGATGACCATAAATTGTTTGTAACGTGACATGGTAATGATTGACATACAGACAAGCGGTTTATGCAGATGCTGACCTAGATATGAAGTGCTGAGATGCGAAGAGTTGAATGTTAGAATAGGCAAGGACAAATATAAGTAACGGCTCAACTACGTTGCAAAAGACTTGTATTATTATAAGGTCCTCTTATGTGATTATATGAAATGTAGTAATTTTTACGCCTCGCCACCGAGGCTCCTAATGAAAGCCACGCCGCAGTTTACGTGGAGACATTGAGTCAAATTTGATAAAATCAACAAAAACCCAATTAGTCAAAATAAAAAAATCAAAGAAGAAGCTGATCTCATTATTCCGAAGCTCTTGCATAGCCGAAGCCCTATCATTACCCGAAGCTCTTTTAAGCCAAAGCACCCTTCCTGTCCAAAGCTCTCTTTTAGGCTGAAGCACTTGTTGTCTTTGAAGGGATCTGCGATAATCTCTAAGAATGATTGATGTAACGTTTATATTAATGAATGCTAGGATTGTCAACCTAGAATGTAAGGCGGCCGACCCCTTGTCAATATATTAAATGTTGACCTATGATTCAATATATCTCCACTTGTTTTGATTATAACAAATAATACACTTATGTTTTTAACAGTCTTGTTTCTTGAGTTTTTCATGAATAAATTTTCTTAAGCATTCAAAATCTCAAATCGTCATCCGTTGAAAATCAAGCAATCAAAGAGATTCGAAGAGAACAAGAACTTTGAAAATTAGAGTTTAGAAGTTGTTTATCGAAACTTCAATTTATATGTAAATGTATTAATTCATCGATTTTCAGCAAATGCATAAAGCTCAAACTACTTTTCATAATTCATTATTTGCATAAAAATATTTTTGATATAAAAATAATTTTGAAAAAATGAATATTTTGATATAGAAAATTAAATTTCAAAAT
>CAIGRB010164487.1:26464-43074 GCA_903798255.1 Fraxinus quadrangulata
TTAGTATTTTAACAAGTTCATAGAAAATTAAAAGTTTCTTTGTGCGTGTTTGATGTGTTATATTGTTCAGGTAGGCCCTTATTTGGATGAATTCATATTAGTAAAGAATTTTAAAAAAGGAAATGCTTGTGATACAAACTTTCACAGCCTTGATAATAAATGCTTTGGCTTAATTTGTTGATTGAAATTTACAAAATGCAAACAAATGAATATATTGTTCCCTTATAGTTTCAGAACATTTCTTAATTGGCATTACATACAAAAACCTGTAAGTATGCTTAGTTCAATGTATGATATTTTATTGTTGAACCACCTTATCCAAAAGTTTAAACTTTTAAATGAGGTGATTCAATATGATAAAGGACCTAAAGTCAAATATTGATGCCGTCCATGTATTAAAAGAAAGTTTATTAAATAACTACTAAGTGTGATCCTTTTCTAGTAGCTAAAGTTTTTAAACGAGATGACTGAACAAATGTTGGAATAAATAAAATATGGTCTATGGAGAGAAATTATATACCACCGATGAATCAACACTAGATTATAATTGTGTATTACACAGACCTTATGTGATAAGCAATAATTGGAACGAAATTACAACATAGTCATATATTAAATATGTAAGTGCAAATGCGTAAGCCATTTTTCTATTGATAGTATTGTATATGACTAGACACAAGAGTAAACAAGGCTTAACTTTCGATTTCAATTTTAGTAATGTTCAATACTGTCTTCTCCAACTTAATAGGCAAAGCATAACAACACCTTAAACAGTGCCATGGCTTGTAATTCCTGAACCCCAAATCCTTTCTTTCGGGCTCAGACATTTTATTAACTTTCTTACCATCTTCATTATCAACCGAATCGTGTGTACAATGAGTAAGAGAATCATGAGGCCTATCCATATCCAAACTGTGAACCCAACCACAAGAAAAATCGGTTGTTTACTTCTGTCTTTATCTGGTGTTAATGCAATTATTGATTTGAGATAAGTCAATGCAACAGCTGTAATTGCTATCCAAGTAATCACCATCAAAATCCACACAAAAATTCTCTTCCTTAAAGGTAAACCGCTCATCAACAATAATATGATACTGAGTGAAGCAATGAGTCCTGTTGTATTAGAAATCAAGAAAAATCCATATCCTTCCGGTTGATTATGGGCGTAAATGGATTCTCCTGCCTTGTGAGGATGAGGTATTGATACGGGATTACCTTGTGAGTCAACCGTATTATTATCCTGCCATACTCCGCTTGGAGGGTTGACTCTGACTTGAAATGCCATGGTTGCAATCAAAGAAGCCACTACCATTAATGCACTTCATTTTTTCTCCAACCAATCATCTTTCTGTTTAAACATCTTTTTTTTACTGTTCTTTTTCACATTTGACAACAAATCAGGGTGATCAAAGGAAAAATTCAGGCCTGGACTAGTTCTATTACGATTAATTTGGACTAATGAATTGTTTTCCGTTGATCCAAATGCTCCAGCACGTTCCAGAGATTCTTCAGTTTCTTCATCCCTTACATCTCTTCGACTATGGATTAGAACATCCATTGCTGTCATCCCACGAAGATTCTGAGCATTAACTTCCGTTGCAGACACCATAAGCAAAAAGTTAACTGTCTGCAGACATTTCAAAATATTTAGTACGTGTTTGGTATACAATATTTTGTTTTTTATTCTAAATCCTCCCTTCCAAATGGTTAATTCCATTTATAAACATCTGACATGAAAAGTTCGGTTATTTCTTGAAAATAAAATGAAGAAAAAGGGGTTTAGTTGAATTCAAGTATGAAAATAACGCTATTGGCATACCTCAACTTGCTTATCAGCTACTGCCAAGTGTAAAATAGTGTTTCCATCACTATCTTTACAATTTGTGAAATCTTGATCTCCAATGGTATTTACTAAGAACTTTAAGGCCTCAATCTGATAGTACTTCACACACTAATGCAGAATGGTCCTCCCTTGACCTACAATCACTTGAGCTGCATCATGTTTTGCTTGAACCAACTCTTTCATGACTTCAACTCTGCCTTTGACGGCAGCTAGATGGAGAGGCGTCAGCCCATTTCTGTCACGAGCTAGGCACATTAGAGGATTAACTGATAACAACACTCTAACTACCTGGGTATAACCTTTAGCCGATGCCAAATGAAGATGCGATGATTGACACAAATTCAATTCTCGTGCAAATTCAGGTCTTCGTCTTAAGATTTCCTTCACGAAATTGATATGTCCTAAAATTGCTGCTACGTGCAAAGGAGTATCAGAGAAACTATTAACTATAACTCTATCAAGAATTATTGGATCTTCTTGAAGCAGCTTCTTCAAAGTATTCACATTTCCTTCAGCTGCTGCTTCAAAAAGCAGACTTTCCAATGTCTCCATCTCCTACCACAATTTGAGAACCTTTCAATATTAATTGTATTTATAATTGANTTCAAAGAATTCTCATATCCTTCAGCTGCTGCTTCAAAAAGCATAATTTCCAATGTCTCCATCTCCTACCA
This sequence comes from Fraxinus quadrangulata, assembly GCA_903798255.1. Classification (NCBI taxonomy): domain Eukaryota; kingdom Viridiplantae; phylum Streptophyta; class Magnoliopsida; order Lamiales; family Oleaceae; genus Fraxinus; species Fraxinus quadrangulata. Next base: position 28,982 of record CAIGRB010164487.1, read on the forward strand.
CAATTTGAGAACCTTTCAATATTAATTGTATTTATAATTGAATTATCCGATGAAGGCTGTTGTCAGTCAATATCGAAATAATACAAATTGCATTTTTCTTCTGGTTGAAAAGGCCATTAAATATTTTAAAAGAATTGGAACAAGTGTTGATATAGAAATATATAAGAAATAGATCGCGTCCATATTTTATGGAAGTATGAAGAATTGTTCTCTTGGACAAATTTTTACATGATGTCGACTATATCATAATATGGACCATTATATGGACCTCAAGTTAGGGATGACAACCGATCGGGATGGACCTTTGTTGTCCATACCATTAGAATTTTTGGAAAGTTGACAAGAATGGGATATGAAGGGAAAAGGGCACAAGTCGAGCGAGGTTTGGATTAAAATGTTCTCATATATCGCCTCTTTCATTTACTTATATGTTAATAGTATTATTTAGTTTTTAAAATAAAATTTAAATTTAAAAATAATAAAATTTTAGGTGAGTTAGGGGATTTCGGGACTTGGCGGTTTATTTTGTCACCCCTAGCTTAAGTTGAAGTTGACTTAAATCACTACAATCCAAAGTAGCTAAAGAGTCCGAAAATTATTTCATTAGTAAGTAGCTTATGTAAGTAGGAAAAAATTGAAAGAAATATGATTTATTTAAGTTGGAGAGAGAAATGAGAGTTGATTAATTGAACAACCATATTTTAATTATACATTATACATTTAACATTTAACCCCCGGTTGGTGGCCATTCTTTTCAAGAAATAGAGTTTTGGATAACATTTTTTTATAAGAATGTATGGTTAAAAAGTAGAGAAAATTTTGGATTTAAATGCAGCAAATTTTATTGTGTGAATATGTGGTTAAAAATAAGTGGTAGAAAGTTTTTTTTAAAAAGGTATGGGAATCAAACAATTGCTTATTTTTGCTAGTTATTCTCTGATAACTTTATCATTTGCTGTGTTTAGATTTGGACTTGATTATAGCTAGAGTGAGGAGATAAATTAGAGGGGAGAGAGAGAGAGAGAGAGTTCCTAGGCCTCTAGTTTTAATCTTACATATTCGAGACAAAGGAAAGGAAAGAGGAACCCAGCCAAGAATAGTGTAGCAAGTGGCAGTGGCCCATTTAATAACTATGGTTTGATTAGTCATAGGTTGAGGGGCCACATTAGGTAAACAAGGAAAGAGAGAAGTAAAGAGAGTGACTGATCAGGCCTCTAGCAGGGAAGAACAATCTAAACACACGGCAGAAACTTAAAACGTACACGAAAGAGAAAAAGAAAATTAAGCATTATTTGGTTCCTTCGAGGAAATTAACAATGCACAAGGGAACACATTAGATAATACCACAAAATTGATAACGGAGAAAACCTCTCGTGGTATAAAAACTCCGGATCCAAGTCGTAGTATCCACTATAAACGATAAATACTTACAAATTGTTCAGACTTGACTAAACTTTAGTATTTTCTGATCTCTTCACTGTAATCACCAAAGTCCTCCTGGACTGCGTGCTCCGCACTAGCTCTTGATCTTCTTCCTTCAATCGGAACTCCGGTTACCTTTCTCGATCTTCAGAACTCCAAAAGATTATGCGGAAGTATGGATTTTGGTATTTTCATTATGTAGGATTTGATGTTTTCAATGATTTGGTTGAATCAAGAGAAGATTGAATAATATATAGGATGTATGTGTAGGATGTGATAGCTCTTATAAAACAATGTCCAACCAACTCTTTTCACGAAGTGGGCGTGAGCATTTATAATATAGTGGTTTTGGCGGGTAATATTCGATAGATAGAACTCTTGAAAATCGCGAATTACGATTTTTCGGTAAACACCATCGTTCCAGCGCCCAGCGAGCAACCTTAATTATGTTTTGGATGCTCGAGCAGCAGCTTGGTAACATGTTAGCATAAATCCGGCAGCTTTTATTCCTAGTTCTAACCGAACCCAAGGACTCATAGTTCATCTATACAACCTACAATTGACTCTTTGAATCTTTAAAACTCTTTTATAACTATATTTTTGTCTAAAGATTGCCAACAACTTTAAAACCTAACAGACTCCCATTTGACATTTTGTGACAAAAACATGTAGTACAAATCAAAGACAACCAAACTACTATAGCTTACTTATTTCTTGTCAAATCTGTTTCTTGAAATCAACAACTCAAATACCAAGTGCAAAAATACGTAAAATGGTAAAGGAAATAAAACAGTTGATATAGATATCAATAAGATCATAATAATGCTAGCTAAATTAATATGCCATATCAATATAAATTAATACACCAAAAATAAACATCGATATCGCGAAACATTAATACTTAATCTAGCTAAGCACTAAATATTATATACATCTGAAAAATGTCAATATCCAAAATGTATACCATAAATGATAGCACAAGAATAACTAAGAAAGAGGGGGTGAATTAGTTTTTAAAACATTTTCAAAGAATTAATATAAATTCAAACAAGTAAAGACTAAATAGATTAATTCAAATAATAAGCACAAATATAAAATCGATTAGAGATGATGCAAATATATAATTGTGGAGGTTCGATCCAAAATAATGATTTACATCTTTCGTTACCAAGTTTTCCGACACGAGTAAGGCATTTTCCCTATGCTGATTGACTTATGGTACAATCCAACCCTTTACAACGCTTACGGTGACTCAAAAATCTTCTCAAGAAATATCCCTCATTTAATAGATGATTGTAATAAATTAAGTATTAAGAGAGAAATGAAAAACTTTGTTGAATATGATGATTTTACAAGTTTAGTTTAATCAATCAAAGTTTCAATATGAAGAAAACGAAAAGTTTATGCATTGTAAGTGCACACATCTTCTTCAAAAAATATATCTCTATTTCAATGAATAATTTATGTAAATTAAGTACTAAGAGAGAAATTAAAAATTTCGATGATTATGATGATTTTTCAAATTTAATTAAATCAATCAAAGTTTTAAATATAAAGTAGTAGAAATGTTTATGCAAAACAAGTGTAAAGATCTTCTTCAAAAATATATCTCTCTTTTAAAATTGATATAAGTAAATTAAGTGCAAAAGAGAGATGAAAAATTTCGATGAGAAAAATGATTCAAAAAGTTTGATTCAACAATTAAAGTTTTTGATATAAAGAAATAAATGAAATGAATTTAAAAATTTAAGCTCAGAGAGGTTTTTTCAAATATATTTCTCAAGAAAACATTCTTATAGTTGTTATAATGAATGCAAAGTGATGCGTTATTTATAGCAATCAAACACAAATAAATTTCTGCCCAATCAGATGATCATCAGGACGTCCGCCACTCATCCGGATAACCAACTAACCGTTGCGGTCAGAACGGTCAAAAAACTGACCGTTGGGGATGAACCGCTGGTTCTTCCATCTGGATGTCCAGATTGACAGAAATTTTTTAGTCAAATCGGACGGTTTGTCCGGACGGTCCGGTTCATCCGGACGGTCCGATTCATCTGGACGTTCGGTTGACCGTTGACTTTTTTTTATTAGAGAGATATGACTTAAGTTCAAGTATCACTTTGAAAGATCATTCTTACTTTTGATCAAAAATATTTTATACAAATAATATGAAATTAACTATTCGTGCACAAAATGATTTTTGATCTATTGTCATTCATTGCTAAAGATCAAAGTCTTATACCTTTACATATGATCTCGAAAGTTTAGTCTTTGATCTTACTTCTAAGTTTCTTTCCTGTCTGGCTCTTAAACTCTTGATCTTGATCTTGATCTTTCTTCACGTTTGACTTTAATGCTTGACTTCGATCTTGATCTTTTTTCTGAGCCCGATTTGATAGTCTTGATTTTAAGTATTTAAGCTCTCGTCTCGAATGATTTGACTTGAATGCTTTACTTTTACTTTGATTTTCATTTCGAGTCTGATGATGTGTTGATTTTAATAATGCTTGATTGATTTTAACATAGAAGTATCATAATCAAAATCAATTGTTAGAAACAATATTAATCTTGTTTGTTATGATCAAACATTAAGGATGAAATCAATCATATGTCAACAATTTTTCCTCTTTTTTATTATGACAAACAAGATGATTTGTAAGGTAAGATTGAACAATTGATACCATATTGAAAAAGGAATATACATTATAAATTTATCATGTAATTCATGTTCTCATTTCTTTTACAAATCAATAACTATACATTCAAAGCATATAAATGATTTTCACTCTTTTCCCATTTTTCATATAATCTAAGCATATTATATTTTCAAATCAAAACATGCATAATCATTCCATTTCCCCCTTTTGACATAAGCAAAAAGGGATAGCATTTAAGATTAACACACAATTCCATTTTTTTAAAAACATAAACAAGACTGTAGCACATATGAGAGGAATAGTATGGTATATAAGATCAAAAAGTTAAATCAACCAATGAAAATAGTAATATATTCCCCTTCAATTAAGGGCAAGATGTTAAATATATGCAAGTTTTAAAAAAAATGATAATCATCACTTTATAGTAAAACAATAATCAAAGTATGAATGATAAAATGACAAAAGTAAAATCATTTGGATAGAATTTAAATAAATTTCAATCAATTGTGCACATAGAATCAATCATATGAGAACATTTAGTATGATTCAATTTAGCTACATAATACAAATTAATTAATAATTCCTAAACCTCTTTAAATATATGAAAATCTATCAAGTGTTAGAGGTTTAGTAAGAATATTAATAAATTGATTATTCGTATTCACAAATTCGAATACAATATCCTCATTTTAGGCGTCAGATGTAATATCTTAGTGCTACTAAGATATCTAAAATTCGTTTTATGGCACTAAGGTATGATTCTTGAGTATTGAGTTACAATTTAGCACATAATCACACACTAAACATAATGTCGAGTTATTTGTGATTAAGTAAAGAAGGGATCTAATAATACCTCGATATTTTGTTATATTTATAGAAGTACCTTGATCATCTTTATCCATTTTGATTGATGAGCTCATAGGAGTGTTCATTTCTTGGAACTTCATTATTTTGGTCTTGAATAGTTGTTTGTAAACATCACCTTTACACATTCTTACTTCGACTTCCTATAAATATCTCCTCTTTTGATTTAGTATCCTCAATAATACACTTGAAAGAATCTGATTTGATATGATAACATTCATTACACAATTGATTAAAATTGTGTAGATTACGTCTAAGGTTATTTACTAAGAAGATATTTTCAATAAAGGGAGATGAATGATTACCAATAATTTCAATGTCAATGATTTTTCCTTTCACATTATCTCCAAAAGTATCATGACTGCCATCCTTTATTTTGAAGCTTGACAATAAAGCTTGATTTTCGATCATGTGCTTTGAGCATCCATTATCCAAGGTCCATTTGCTCTTTGTTTTCATTGGTACTTACAAAAATAATTCAATTTTTGGTCTTTGGTACCCATACTTTCTTGGGTCCTCGATAGTTAGTGTTAATGAATTTTTGAATCCATTTATAGTTGTCTTCAAATGTAATTTCTTTTTGATAGAACAATAAAAAGTTACATGTCCATTTCTATTGCAACAATTACATATGACATTTGAAATAAGAGAAGTTGAAGCTTTAATAAAGAAATTTTTGAGAGACTTTTGTTTCAAAAATAGTTTTATCAAATTCCTCCTTTATCAAAAACACATTTTTGCTCATGAAATATTAAATCAAAATTTTTCTTGCCTTGAATAAATTTGTGGGTAATTTGAGTCAAATCTAAAATCCTTTCTTGTAAAGAAGAATTCTCCTTAATTAAAGAATCAAAATCGACTTTTCCTTTTTCAAAATCAGTTTGAGTTTTTAAAAGTTCATTTATCTCAATTTGCAATAAAGAATTTTTCTTTTTGAGGATCGAATGATTTAAAGCAAGTTTTTCAAATTCATCAAGAATTTCATCGTAAGAGGTAGATAATTCATCATATGAACAATTTTCTTTTATCTCATTTTCAATAGCCATGAAGCACATGTTGGCAACTTCATATTGACTTTCATCTTTTTCATGGTATTATCATCACTTTCATCCCATATTGTTTGAAGTGTTTTCTTTTTTACGAAATCTATTATTTTCTCATCTCTTTTCTTTTTTCTTTTGGAATCGATGATTTTTGCGAAAACCTTTCAATTTCTTAATAAGAAAAACTAGATCATCAAGTTCTTCATAATTTATATTTTCGCTTGAAATGCCTTCATTAACTATGGATTTTAACGCAATTTAGTGCATTTCCTCTTCTTTGCTTTTCAACTTTTTCTCCTTTGTCTCTGTTTGATTTAGCTCATATGTCATCAATGTTCCATAGAGCTCTTTCAATGGATATGTATTGATATCTTTGGTGTTTTCTATCAACATTCTTAATGGACTCCGTTCTTCCTACAGTGACCTAAGCACTTTACTCATACAAGTTCACCGTTAATGAATTTTCGATCAAAGCCTTTGAGGTCATTAACAATATCGATAAAACAGGTGATCATCTCAACAATCAGTTCATTTTTTTCATAAAGAAATTTTCAAAATTTTTAACTAAGAGATTTATCTTACTTTCTTTCACTTTGCTAGTTCCAACATGAGTAATTTGTAAAACATGCTAATTATCATAAGCGGAATGACATGTACTAATATGATTAAATTCATTTATATATAAATTACAATAAAGTATAATTTTTGCTTTGACATTTAAAGACAATTTTCCTTTATCCTCTTCATTATATTCCTCTCTAGGTTTAGAAATTATTTGATTCGATTTACCATCCTCTTTAATAACATTTTTAGGCACATAGGGACCAAATTCAATTACTTCCCAAATATTATAATCTATTGATTGAATAAATATTGTCATTTTAGCTTTCTAATAGTTATAATGAGTACCATCAAAGAAATGAAGACGATTTGTAAAATACCCCTCAAGATTTTGAAAAATATGGTTAGCCACTATTCAAGATTGTGAAATCTTTAATATTGAGCATATTACTCTGATACCAATTGATAGTTCAAGAATAACTAACCAAGAGGGGTGTGAATTGATTTTTGAAACTTTTTCAAAGAATTAATCTACATTCAAGGAATAAAGACTAAATAGATTAATTCAAACAATAAGCACAAATATAAAAGCGATAAGTAAAAGGGAGAGATGATACAAATGATATAATTGTGGAGGTTCGATCCAAAGCAATGATCTACGTCCTCCGTTACTAAACTCTCCGGCACAAGTAAGGTCTTTTCACTAGATTGGTTGACTTATAATGCAATCCAATCATTTACAACGCTTTCGGTGACTTACAAACAAGGAGCACCGATCTTTATATAATGTTAATTTTTATGGGACATCAACATGACCTACTATTGTGCTTTCATGGGACCTTAATATAACTCATACGGTGACTTATAACAAGGAGTATCGATCCTTATACCATGTTGATTTTTAAGGGATTTCAACACAACCCACACTTTATCAGAGTGATTTTACGATGGAATACATCTCTTGATAAATAATACAAACAAGTTAAGTATTAAGATATGCTAACAGTTTAATGAATAAAAATAAATAATAGCTCAAGTGATAGATGAAAAACTTTGATGAATATTTCAATGAGAAGATGAAGAAATAAATACAATGTAGGTTCAAAAATCTTCTCAAGAAATATCTTTCTTTTATGGATGATTGTAATAAATTAAAAATTAAGAGAGAAATGAGAAACTTTGTCGAATATGATGATTTTACAAGTTTATCAATCAAAGTTTTAATATGAAAAAGAAGAAATGTTTATCCAATGTAAGTACAAAAATCTTCTTCAAAAAATATCTCTTTCTTTCAATGAATAATTTGTGATAAATTAAGTAATAAGAGAGAAATTGAAAACTTCGATGAATATGATGATTTTCAAGTTTGATTAAATCAATCAAAATTTTAATTATGAAGAAGTAGAAACATTTATGCAAAACAAGTGTAAAGAACTTCTTCAAAATATATCTTTCTTTTAAAATTGATAGAAGTAAATTAAGTACAAAAGAGATGAAAAACTTTGATGAGAAAAATTATTCAAGAAGTTTGATTCAACAATCAAAGTTTTTTTTATTAAAAAATAAATGAAATGAATGTAAAAATGTAAACGCTACATTTCTCAAGAAAGCGTTCTTATAATTGTTATAATCAATGGAAAGTGAAGTGGTATTTATAGCAATCAAAACGCAAAAAAAAAAAAATAAATAAATAAATAAAAAATTATGCCCAACTAGATGATCATACGGACGTCCGCCACTCATCCGGATGACCAACTACGTATTGCGGTTAGAACGGTCAAAGAACTGACCATTGGGGATGAATCCGGCTCATCCATCTGGACGTTCGGATTGATAGAATTTTTTTGTCAAATCGGATGATTTGTCCGAACGATCGGTTGACCGTTGACTTTTTATTATTATTATAGAAATATGATTTAAGTTCAAGAATCACTTTGAAAAATCAATTTTACTTTTGATCAAAAATATTTTATGCAAGTAATATGAAATTAACTCTTCGTGTACAAAATGATTTTTGAGCTATGATCATTCATTACTAGAGATCAAAGTGTTATACATTTACATATAATCACAAAAGCCTAGTCTTTGATTTACTTCTAAGTTTCTTTCCTGTCTGGTTCTTAAACTCTTGATCTTGATCTTTTTTGACGTTTGACTTTAATGCTTGACTTCGACCTTCACTTTTTTTATGAGCCCAATTTGATAATCTTGATTTTGATCTTTTAAACTCTCGTCTCGAATGATTTAACTTGAATACTTAACTTTCACTTTGATCTTCATTTCGAGTCCGATGATGTGTTGATTTTCGCAATACTTGATTGATTTTAATATTAAACTATCATCACTCAAAATCAATTGTTTGAAACAATATTGATCTTGTTTGTTATGATCAAAATATTAAAGATAAAATCAACCATAGATTAACAATACATCCATAAAATACTACCTTCCACAAAATACTACCCACTTTCCCTTTTTGTTTCAAATGACAAGGGGATGCCTCACAACCAATCAGCAGCATCATCATCTCCATCTGTCCATTCATCATAATCGTCAACATCATCCCAACGTCGTCTGATCCATCATAATCCACTCTAAAGATAACCAACAGCACCTCGAACTGTAGCAAACTCTGTTGTTTGATGATCTATGGTAGCTCTCAGTTGTGTAATCTCAACCATCATATGAGCTTGCTGCTTTATCATCACAGACATCTATTACATAAGTGCCATTGAAGGATCAATTAGAACATAAGTAGATGGTGGGATAGGATTAACAGGTGGTGGTAGAATATGAGTAGAGGTAGAAGACGATGGAATAATAGTGGTAGAAGTAGGAACATCCACTCAAGAGAGACGAGGAATATAAGAAGGATGAACAGAAAGTAGCTAGATCATCAATAGGATTTGCTGGCAAATCAGGATCAAGAGCAAAAGATGAAGAAATATGGGACCTACTCAGGAAAATAGTGGTCTGACCAATAGGTCGGGAAACCCTCCAAGTAGTCCCATTAGGAAAAGTAGCCCCAAGAATCATCACAAGACGATGAATCAAAAAGGTGTAAGGAAGACCAATCCTAGTGCCAGTCATACGAAAGGTACACAAATTTTGGTGGGAGATGAAAGTAGGAAGGTCTATGGAGTCGCCATGTAAAGTGCATAAATAAATCTTGCTTTATCCATGGGTAGGGAAGAGGTATGGGAAACTAGCCACAAATTTTTGTACACAATGTGTAAAAATTTGTCGATCAGTACAGAGGGATCCAGTGTGAATCGCAGTCAGACCCCTTTCCAAGGGGCTGTTAAAAATAGTCGATATGACAAGAGAGTCAGAAGAAACAGTCTCAATTGGTAGATAGGAAAATAAATGATGTATTACCCCTAAGAAAGACCTTAAAACTCAACCATCTAATAACGTGAATATTAGCATAGAGCTCCTGGACAAGGAGACTAGACGAGGAACACAAATCAATAAGTAAAGGCTTTCATCCACGTGAAATGAACTAGAAGATTCTTTCAATGATTTTGGAATTCCCTTGTTTTTCTTGTTCTCAATGCTAATAAACAATGGACTTCCACTAGCGAAAATTAGAACTGAAGTTCATGTATTTTTGGAAATTAGTTAGAGTGATATATGTGGGACCACCCTCCATGTTGATTATCTAGATATTATTTATATCTAGTATACATATTTACTAGAGATTGCATGAGTTACTAGAGATTACTAGTTCAAATTTTAAATTATGAGCATAATTTATAAATTATACTATCAAGACATTATGTCTTATCAATATTAGTATCCCAAACTTTTGATAAATGTAAGTTAGGATGACGATGAATGATTTAACTCAATTGATTGTTAAGTGCCTCCAATATATTCTCAAACCATTACTATTAAGAAAAAAAGTACTTCTCATTTCTATCTATAAAATACGATTTTATATGTAGCATAATGTGTATCATTATTCCAACATTAAAATTCTCTCTGCTATTGACTTATGGTCAAAGCTTAATATTTTCCATCTAATTTTTATTTTGCAAAATCACTCCACCACAATACACTACGCTGAACATTAAAGAATGCTGAGAATTCATTTTTAGTTTGAACCTTTATAAAATATCTCAAATCATAACGGATGGTATTTTATAACACGTTTTGCCATTTGATATTTTGATTGGATAAAGAATGCTGATATTTCATTTTAAGTCTGAACCTATATAAAATATCTCAATCCATAACGGATGGTATTTTATAACACGCTTTTCCATTTGATATTAAGATTGGATAACTTTCTCAGCATTAGGAAAATTTGAGAAGCTGAAAATAATAAATATAATTCATCCTTATATTAAATAAAACCCTGCACAAGACAAACTGACTATCATTTAGATGCTTATTGATCGAAGAGATTAACAAAAATTCACATAGCATCTTTAAATTCTCCAACTCGAATCACTACAAATTTCCGTTGATAAAAACTGTCATTACCAACCAAATTTCCATTTGTAAAAACTTTTTCATTACCAACCGAATTTTCATTGGTAAAAATCTTAAGATTACGACTCTATTTTTTGTTGGTAAAAGTCTACCTATACCAATAGAATTTCCCTTGGTAAAAGTTTAAAAACTTTATCATTACCAATCAAAATTCCGTTGGTAACTTTTTTCGTAGGTGAAGAATAATTTATTTACAGTTTAATAAAAAATTTCATTGTTGATTACCGTAGTTGATAGTTGATTACTTTTACCAACGAATAATCCGTTTCTAATTACCAACGGATAATTATAGCTACATCACCTATTGATAATCCATACGTGAAAGATCTAAATATTAAACGATGACAAGAGGCACGAAATATCCGTTGGTAAAGAGATGTCACCTTTATCGACAGAAATTCTATTGTTGATTACCGTACTGAAGTGGGTTACTTCTATTGACGGATAATTCATTTCTGATTATCGACGGATGTAATCCATTGATTATTATCCATAATTCATCTACGGATATTCGTAGGTGAAAGATCCAAATGTTAAACGACAACATGAGGCACGAAATATCCATTGGTAAAGAGATATCACTTTACCAACATAAATTGCATTGCTAATTACCGTAGTTAAAAGTGATTTACTTTTACCAACGGATGCAATGGGTAGTAATTATCCATAGGTGAAAAGCTATTTATCAGTAGTGAATTGACATCTTGGAAAAATACAGCATTATATATGATAAATCAATTGTACATCTAAAGCATGATAACATTTGTTTTCAAGGAAAAACTCTAAAAGAAAATGGAGCAAACAATAAAAATGGTCCATTTGAGGAGGCATATACTCACTACGAGTACATAAGCATAAAAAAATGTAAAATTCTAGAAAAGGTTTAGGTATCTGAAATGTTAAAAATTGAGATATCTAAATAAGTTATGTTATTAAAAATTTCACGCTGGAACCATATAGTTCAAGTGATATTATCATCAGGGGACCAAAGTTTTGTAGAATTTGATTTTCTTGACAAAATTTTTAGTGACAACTTTTGTAGAGTAGAAAAGAGTAATGTACTCTGTTTTCTAATCTAAAATTTTCCCAAAGAGTTTTTTCTAGTATGATTTTAAAGAGACATTTTCTATATATAATAAATATCCATAACCTTTAAGACAATTAGACTAAAAATATACTCTTGCATGTTACAAAATGCGTACAAGACTCTTGAAGAGAACGATAAGATCCATTTTTACCGAATCATCATATTACTACAGTTATCAACTATTGATAAACATCTTGAATGAAGCTATAACAAGACAGTATGAAACATAATTTATCGGAATTGTGATATTGAATACATGACGATCAAGACACGGATGATTTGATACAAGATTTTCATTAATTGAAATTAAGAGAGTAGTTATACTATTTTTCGTTCATTCAAGTTTTATACAACTAAATTTTTGTTAGAGAAAGTTTTAACGAGACAATATATTACTTTTTATAACTGGTTGTACTATTTTTTCCTTCATTTGCTAATTTTACCTGATTAATTTTTTGAACACAATAGGGCCTTTCGTGTTATAAAACTCGAACGGGATAGGCCATACTAGACCCAGATCCAATCTGAAACATAGATTTACGTGAAAATTACATAATTCCAGGTGTTTGAAGATTAGAATTCCAAAATCAGGGATCAAGTTTTATTATTCAAAAATCAGGTATAAAATAATAATTAAATATCTACCTCCAATTCAATTCCAAACCCTAACCATTTCATTTTTTTCTCACCTTCATTCACTCTCCATCTATCTTCTTCCTCTATTCACTTCTCTCTTCTATGCCTTCGTCGGAACACGCTTTCAGAGACCTACCTCATTTCACTTCAGTTGTTGCCACCATGTCGTTGCTACCATGTAAGCATCATCGAGGCGATCTGTACCACGCAGTACGGTGGGTGCGAAATCTCGTCCATCACTCTCCCTATCCTCAAAGAGATCCGATGGGTGAGCATCACCGCTGCCGGAACACGTCGTCGGAGACCTACCCCATTTCACTTCAAACGAGGACACCACGTCATTGCCACCACGTAAGCAGCACCGAGGTGAACTGTACCACGCAGTGCAGTGGTGAGAAATCTCTTCTTTCACTCTCCCTTTCCTCTCTTAGTGGTGATGGTGGTGTTTTTGTTACAGATTGTAAGGCAGTTTAGGTTGTGGTGCAAGTAGAGGTGGTGGTGATAGCGGTAGCGGTACCGGTGGCGAACTTGATTATTTGTTGGAGGGGCGATGGCTGTGGTGTGGACCGTGTGGTAGTTTTGGGAGAGGGGTGGATTTTGGCAGACGATAGTGGTGCTATAGTGTGGTGGTGTTGTTGTGAAAAGTACTATGGGTGTGTTCGTGGTGCTGGGGGCAATGGTGGTAGTCGTGGCGGTGGTGAGGTGGGTTGGATGCCTGTGACCAATAATTGGTTAATTTGTAGCATGTGATCTAAAAATTGTGACGGTGATGTGGATTTGGTTCGGTAGTGATGGTCTTGTGGTGCTGGCGACGGTTGCGGGGTGAGGGTGGTCGTAAGTGTGTTGGCGGTGGTATATGCCCTAATTTTTGGTGTATACGACCAATTATTTGGTTATCTGTGATCAGTATTAAACTGTGACCTTAAAAAATGATAACTTATGACTGAAATATATATTGTGACCAACAAATTTAAAAATCTGTGACTGATTCATAATTTGTGACCTGTAATTTTTTTATTGGTGACTAATGAAATAAACTGTGACCTATAAAATTTTTGATTTGTCACCTCGAAATAATTTATGACCAATTAATTTGATAATATGTTACTTGTAGATAAGCTGTGACCTATAATTATGTATATGTGACTATTAATTGTATAATTTTGACCTAATTAATAAATATATTCAATTAATTAATTAAATACCTGATTTTTGTATTTTTAAAACTTAATACCCAATTTTTACAATTGTAAAAGATAATGCCTGATTTGTTAACTCTTCCCTAGATTTATTACTTCATAAGAACTGTCGATTTTTAGTTAA
>CAIGRB010164490.1:6883-60427 GCA_903798255.1 Fraxinus quadrangulata
GATAACATTACTTTGTTATAAGGCCTCTTTTGTATTTGTCAATGATCCCATTAGGGCCTTTGTTTTGGACTTCCGGATTGGGCTTCATTCTTTGGGCCATTTACATTTGGGCTACACTTTTGTGTGTCAACAATTTCATATATTCAAGAACGTGGACATGGGAATTGGAGGGTTGTTACTCCTCACGCTGGTAATTTTTTTGTTTTAGGTCTAAAATTGGAGTTTCTTGTGGGTTTTCTTGTTTCGAGAGTTTCTGTGTTTTCCTAGCTGCAATTCATGCACTCCTTCCCTTCAATGATATGATTATGTGGTGATTTTTTTGTTGATTTTAGGGACGGCAACGAGGCGGGTCGGGGCTATGTCGGGGAACCTTCCCTGCCCTGCCAAGCAATTCCCCGTTATCCGTTTAAGGCGGGACGGGATGGGGCGGGGGGCGGGGCGAGACCTTTGACTCGTTTACTACCCCATTTAAATTTTTTTTTTAAATTTGTGATAATTTATTTTTATTGCCCCCATTCATTAGATTTAGATAAATAATTTTAGTTGCCATTTTTTATTATAACTAATGAAATTTCGTGAAATTTTTTATTTAAAGTATTGAATTCAAAAATAAAAAATAAAAAAAATTAAACTGGGCGGGGCACCCATTACCTGTCCCCGACTTGAATACCCGATTAAGCGGGTTATCCCAGTCCCATTCGGGGCGGGCACTTCAGGTATTGAGTTTGTTGGGTTTTTTTTGCCATTCCTAATTAATTTTGAGAGTATTTCAGAAATGGGGTGAAGAGGGTGAATGGGAATGGGACAGGCGTGAGAAGAAAAAGGAAAAGTACTGAGCTTGTTTCAATTGCCAAGAAAATGAAAAATCACTTCACCCAAGGGAATTTCAATTCCACAATTTTATGGAATAAGGGATCACGTGACCCAAAATAAGAAAAGTAATTGCCAAGAAAATTTGGCCTATCAAACAGATTAAAAAGTGAAAAATAGTATGATAATTTTCATTTTCCATAAAAAATTTGGTTTATCAAACAGGGCCTTAGAGCAAAATGAAGAAAATCATTCTGCCACCAAAAAACTGGAAAAGAACGAAACAACTTGCTAGGCCAGAAATTTCAAAAGCCAGATGCAAGCCTGCAGTTTCAACATTTGGAATGTTCAGTTCATAAACTGAGATTGGACACTAACAGCAATATTATCATAGTGTTTTGCGCGGATTGTCACTAACAATTAAAAAATGTTCATACGATTGTGTAAGGAACAGACCTTTTGAGACAAAGTCCAAAAAATGGGTGTTTTATTTGGCTAGGATTTACAAATCGAAAATACACAGAATACCTCCAAAGGGCGCAGCACGCGAGTACTAAAAGAAGAATTTTAAAGTCAAACCAAGAAATTGAAATTACATATTCTCTGTTGAGAGTGTTTGATTTGGGGGTCTTCATTCTATGTCTTTTCTTCTTTTTTATACTCATTTGATAGTTTTTTTGTGAAGAACTGCTTGGAAACTGCCGGTGCTTTATAACTACCCACTTTCTTTATGATGGTTGATTTGTTGTAAAACTGTCATTTCTAACTGTTGTCATTACTCTTGTCGTTCAACCGCCTACAACTGGGATCCTTGGATCGTGGAGTGTGATGAGATTGCTCAATAATTGCTTCAATAACTGCTGTTCTGGATAACCACGATATCCTATGTTTACTAATATCTTGGGCGACTCGCAGGTTTGGACGAGAACGAGCTCATTCATTCTGGACGACCGTAAGGCACTTCATTCGCTCAGATTATGGGCGTCTTGCAAGTTTGGGCAATGACGTTACTTTGTTCTTGGGCCTCCATTGCATTCATCAATGGTTCTATTGGGGCATTTGTCCTGAACTTCCCCAATTGGACTTCATTCCTCTAGCTATTTAATTTGGGCTACACTTTTTGTGTGTCAACACATAGCATAAGTTTAAAATAATGGTGAAAATCCCATTGATAATCTAGGAAACATTTTATGTATATTTCAGTGCAGCCTTTTCTCGTTTGCTTTCAATATTGCGCAGAGAAGAGGGAAACTTTGGGAGAAATACTATTGTACATAATTATTTATGTATTGATGCATAGAGATAGAGAAAAAAAAACAGTTTGAAAGAGAGAGAGAGAGAGGAAAAAGGTAATCGGTTAAATTTTAATACAATGTCATATCATGAGTCTGTACATCAATCTGTAAATGATTATGTACATGTAACATTATACAAAACTTTAAATGAAGATAGAAAACAGAGCTATAAGCAGGAAAATTGGACGGTAGATTGATTGCCTCGTTGTATAGTTGGTTTGGCAATTAAAATGCTCTATAATCTTTCATTCTAAAGGCAAATAGAACGATAAAATAGCTGCAGAAATGTGCCCTCTACATGTTAATTTCTAATTTAAGATACTTATAGTTTGCCGTCAGTACCTCTGGAAGTGGAAACTAACAAAAACAGACTGACGGAAAAATAGAACTTCTCTTATAAGTTCACAAAGTGTGAAGCATATTCACGTAAATTCCTAATTCTTAACAAGATTTTATAGATGAAAACTGGTTTTTTTTTTTTTTCTTTTTTTTTGTAAAACATTACATAGGTGTTAACATTTGCATTACACATTCATCTTTTAAAAATTATTTAAGATTAAGATTTTGTTTCTTTAGAAAATTTGTTTAATGATTATATACTTCTAACAAGTTTTAGTCTATGCTAATGTTGAAAGTTAATAATCTGAGATGACTAAGGGTCCGGTTGACAAGATTTCTACTTGTTTCTGCTTCTTGTAAAAAAATAAATCTGAAAAAGTTATATTAGACCAACTTCCTTTAAAAATATATTTAATCAGATAAAATACATTCAGAAAATTATTCAAAAATATTCTAAACCATTTTTTTTAATATCAGAAGCAGTTTTTGACTTTTCACATGCCATGCCAAGAGGCCCTAATTTTGAAAAGTCGTGAATAGAGGCTTATTAATTTTTAAAATAATAGGGCAATATTGACATCAAGTCTATAGTTGAGGAGCAATTTGAAAATTAAAGGATAAAGAGAACCCAACATAATAAATAAATAGACTCCAAAAGAGGGACGCTTTTAGGTTTTCTTCGTACTTCTAACAAAAACCCTACTTTAATCTTTTCCAAAACGCGTAAAATGCTAAGTCGTGAAAGCGTTTCTAATGGCGATCTCTCTGAAGAATCACAGATTTGAGTAGCCGTTGGAATCTTACTCTCTCAGTCTCAGTCTCACTCACTCGGTTACTCTTTCCCTCCTTTTTTGGCTTCATAATAAATCGAAAAGCTGTTCAATTTTCTCGTTGATCTTTTCATTTTCAATTTGTCCGGGATTTGTGAGATCCTTATTAGCTGTTGGCAGAGCTTGGATACGCTGAAGTTGCTCCTTGTTGCCTTGGGGTAACAATATTTTTTAAATATATTTTGTTTTATAAAATTTGTTGATATAGCGTCTGAATTTCGAGGGTGTGATGCTAAAATGAGGATTAAACTTCTTTAAATAGCGTATTTTGCTGATGTGATTGCAGATTTTCCATGAATTATTAATATAATTTCCTTGACCCTAAACTGAAGTTGTTGGATTATGTATTTTCGTGAAGTTTTCGTCTTGCTGATTTATATGATTCCTTCAGCATTTTCTATTTTATTTTATTGTGTATTTGATGGATGGAGAGAACATGTTTGGTTCACTAACCTAGGATCGAAAATGAGGGCCTAAATGTATGGGGTGCATTATGGTGGATTAGAAGTTCTTTTACTAAGTAAATCAAGTTCAAACTGTTTGAAATCCTGAGAAAAAACTTAAATATCACGAGATTGTTCTTTTATATTATTCCAGAATTTTGTGCAGTCATTATCCTGACCATTATCGTTAATAATTAAATTTTCTCGGCTAAGATTCAGATTTCTCTCCGTTTCTTGGATCTTTAGTGCTTTATTTTCTTTCTTTTTTTGCTCCACTTCTTCCCTTTCCTTTTGGGTGTGCTGATATTCCTAAATAAACCATGGATTTATATAAAAATTGGCACCAAGAAAGAGTCGTATTATGATGAGATGGACTTATCCGGTGTATGTAGTTGGTGGTTGTAGGGTGCATGATGGGAAGATGGATTGCTTCACTAGTTGGAAAAAATTTAAATGCGCATGGCTTTATATATCTATTAGGAATTTTCTTCTAGTTATGAAATTTAATATAATCTCTAAACTGATATGGTTATAAAGGTAGGAGGTTAAAATGAAATTTAAAGATGAATGGGGCTTTTTATGATGGTCAGAAATTCATTTTTTTTTTTATTTGGCACTGAAAAGTAAATAAGTTATTGTACTCTTTTAAGGAAGTGAAATTATTCTGATACATTTAAACTCTGAAAGGAAGACAAAAATTTCACACAAGGGGAAGTAATTTTGTTTTGTCTTCGATAAAAGTCTCTTTTACATGGGTATACCTTTTCATACACCTGTTATTAAACTTTTTCAGGTATTGGATAAAGATGGATGCTGGACTGTGTCACACATTACATCCTGGACCCATTGACGATTCTGTACTTACTTTACAGGATCATCACAGATCTACCGCAATATGGGATGGTCAGGACTTTGAGCCTCTGACCTGCAGGAGATGTGATGGCCATTTCTGGCGTCTCGGTGCTTTGGACCCTCAGGTACAGCAACTCATGCTGCAAGCAGGTTTTTATGGGGTCTACAAGGCAGGCCGTATACGCCTAGATCATGCTTTGATAACAGCATTGGTCGAGAGATGGCGCCCAGAGACACATACTTTCCATTTGCCAGTTGGTGAGGCCACTGTCACCTTACAGGATATTTCTGTGTTGTGGGGTCTACCTGTAGACGGTGATCCTATCACTGGTGTCGATACAAATCGGTCTATGGAGGAGTGGCAGGATATATGTAATGAGCTTTTAGGATTCAGGCCACCTCCTGAGGATTTTGATCGTGGCCGTCTTAAGATCCGATGCTTACAGGAGAGATTTAAGACATTACCAGAAGGTGCATCAAAGGATACAATGCAGTTTTATGCTAGAGCATACATTTTACAGCTTCTTGGGGGGCAGTTATTGTCAGACATGTCTAATAATAAGGTGAAGTTGATGTACTTGCCCCTGCTTAGGGATTTTGAGGCTGCTGGCAGGCTAAGCTGGGGTAGTGCTGTGCTCTCTTGTCTTTACCGTGCTTTGTGCCGAGCAACCAAGCCTGAGACATCAGATATATGCGGGCCACTGGTACTTTTGCAGGTATTAGAAATCATTTAGCCCATGTTTGAGCCCCCTTTTGGGGGAAAATGTATTTTCTAATAGTGATTTTTTTTTTTTTTTTGAAGAATGTGTGGTTGAAAATGAGTTTTGGAAAAATTGAGGTTCAAACCCTCACTGCGATGTCTTTGTTACATCTTTGGTGCCTTTTTATGTCTGAGTAGAAATCTTAATAATATGAGATTTTTTGTCTGCACAAATATCATTAAGATCTGGGCATGGGAGAGAGTGCCTTTCATCCGTCCTGGGAGGTTAGCACCCCTACAGCAGCCACCTCCCGATGCAGTTGCTGGAGAGCATCCTTTGCCCACTGCCCCTTATGGTTCCAGGTATACTTGCGGATACAGGAAAAACTTGCAATCAAAATAGCCACACCACATATTGGCCTTTTAACCTAATATACATTGTTTGCAGGTGGAATGTCGGTTTCAAGTTGGAGAGTGTGGGAACACATGTTTTAGTCTTATACAGAGACCAACTAGATAATATGAAGGATGACCAGGTGCCTTTTCATTTTATTTCTAATCACAATTAGCAGCAGTATTACATTAATTCACTGATTAGTATTTAAGATTTACTTTATGTTTTAGTTTGTATGGGAGCCATACCCCGATTTAGGCAGCCTTCCTCAGTATTGCATATCAGGAAAAAGAATTTGGCAGACAGTGTCTCCTCTTATCTGCTTTGATGTGGTGGAGTTCCACCATCCTGACCGTGTACTACGTCAGTTTGGGCAACGACAAACTATCCCTGCTGTTTGTGACACTATCCCAGACATCCATTTGACTGATCGTCGTGGAAGACAAAATTACGACTGGGCTCATCATCACAGGCAGTTCGTTGATATGTGGATAAACCGGTTTGCTCGAATTATTTCTACACCTCCCATTGATGGTCCAATGGATCAGAGTGATCCGTACATGATGTGGTACCGACGCATTACCCGTCTTTTGATTGGAAATCCTGCTACTCGTCCAAATACTGGATATCAGGGAGTTGGGGGTGTTGTGGAGTCGATGGTATGACACTTCGATTTGATCTTTTTTGCTTGTTTTCATACTTGGATATTTGACTTGCTAATATATTGCAGGCCCAGAGCTTACAAAGAATATACCATCGTGCCAGCGATGCTATGTACCAAAGCCATGAGGTCTCAGGGCATGATGTTCTCAGAGAGATCCTGGATATATGTGCATATTCATTGAGGGCAGCTCACGAGGACCACCGTCTCACTGTACGTCCTGATGCGAACCTAACAGCTGCATCCCCAGCTATTCTACCTAAGTTACAGAGAGGTAGACCAAAGAAGAGAGGCGGGTTTGGAGGAGGATCAGCTAGTGAGAGCCGAAAAAGACTTTCACACTTACCCACTACATCATCCACTTCAGTGGCAGAGTACCATTCTCCTTCGCAGTCAAATGTTCTTCCTGTACATGGTGAACTTCCAGAGACACCGCAGACATGGAATTCTTCTCTAAATTCACCTGATTACCATGATACTACAGATGCAAACATGATGCAGTTGAATTTGGAATTTACTGGTATGGTTGCTATCCTATCCTAAGCTAACTTTACTGCACTAGAGCCATCAAATGGTCTGACATTTAATTTCATTTCTCATATTCTTAGCACCAGATAGCTTGAAGCAAGAGGCTACATCACTATCATTGGATTTTGCAGAAAACCCCATCTTACAGGCCCTTGGGAAGATTCGGGACATTTGTGAATTTACTTTGCGAATGACTAATGGGAACCAATCTTTGCTATTGACACAGACTGCCATCCCAGTAGGTCCTAAGACAAAGCGATGTAAGCCAAGGAGAAGAGGTGGAATAAGTGGACGACCGGTGGGTGCAGGAAGTGGCTTAAGCTCGTATTTCCCATCTACACTAGGACCATCATCACCAACACCATCTTCTTCATTGGGACCAAATACTTCACGACCACATGAAAATCTGGATCAGGATTTCGAGCCTTTTGCTACACCACTCATGGGGGACTCCCCTCTGCCAGAATTACAAGACACCATGCAATCAGAGATGATAGAGTTGGATGCCATAACTGGAAGTAGAGAAGCTTCACCATCTGCTGCTAAACTGTCAACGTCAGAGCCACCATTCTATCCCCAAGATGATCAGAGTTCAGTTCCTCACTTGACCAACACGACTCCCAATTTTTTGAGGGAGGATACTGCACCAGTGCCTGTGGATTCTTCTCATACTGCACAGGTGGATGTCAGACAAGCAGAGAACACAGATGGAGGCATTGAAGTCCCACCACTGACACCTGACCCTCCAGTATTGGATCCACAACATGCTCAGGCTCTAGAAGAATCAGACCCTAAACCTGAAATGATTGATGAGACTCCGTCCACTAATCAAGGCGATTCTGTGGTCTGTCTGCCTTCTCCAGGAGAGCATAAAGTGTCGCCTGTGCATTCAGACTCTGATAAGGTGGCGATACAGGTTGATGGACCAGGCACTTATTCCAAGCCTGACCCTCCTGTATTGGAGCCACATTGTACTGAAACCCCTGTGCCGTCGGATTCCACCAGCCCTGCAAACAAAGATTTGAGCCTCCCCACTCTGCAGGGTGAACTGAGTATTCCCGAGCCTTCTTCACCAAAGCATCCAATCACGTCTGTGCATTCAGGTGCTGAAGCTATGCAGGTTGATACGCCAAATGCTGATTCTGTACAAGGTGATGGTGGCAAAAGGAAAGAACGCCCAGACCTTGTTACTTCAGTAGATTCAAGTCATACAAATGACGCTACCCTAAATTCAGGTAATCCGGTTAATGTTAATGCTGATGGCAAAGTATTAGCCAAGTCTCTGAATGAGGGAGAGTCGAAACTTGCTCAGGCAGATCTAGCAGCAGTGACAGAAGATGGCCAGAAGAAATACAAGAGACAAAGGCGAGTTCCATCAAAACTAAGATAGGGACTGGCTCAGCATATAGTTTTTACCCTATTGGTGATGTGATGTGATGATAAACTTACAATAAATACCGTTTCTCCCATAAAATATTGTGCATTAGGATGATCCTATTTTAATGAATGATTTAGTTTTTGTATTATGTGATGCCCAATGTACTTCAAGATTCTCTGAAGAGTTGAAACTTCTTATAAATTACTATCAATAATGCTGAGTAAAAGTACAAGCAAATTGGCAGAACAAGTCTTTTTTTTTTTTTACACAGAAAGGACACCTTAACCACTAAAGTCAATCCTTTTGGTGCTTTTTGATTGGGCATCATGTGATCGTAAAGGCTGAGATCCATGGGAAAATTTCTAGGATGGTAAGATTAAAAAAATAGCTACTAATCTTTATCTTGTTATAATTAAATTAATTAATTTGTAATGTTGTTCCAATAAAGAAATTCTTGTCCAAACTTTTGGACAACACAATAAAAATGATAATTATTAGAAATTTGTGAGGATGTCAAGTTGGTCTAGAACTTTTAAAAAGGAATAAGTTAGTCTCTAGAAACTGAAAATTATCGTACACTTCATTGAATTATAATGTGTCACTCACCTTTCACAAAATCTATCTTGTTTCGAAATTTAAAGCACTCAATTAAGTTGGGAAGCATAACTTCACTTTAT
The DNA here is from genome assembly GCA_903798255.1 of Fraxinus quadrangulata. Lineage (NCBI taxonomy): Eukaryota > Viridiplantae > Streptophyta > Magnoliopsida > Lamiales > Oleaceae > Fraxinus > Fraxinus quadrangulata. The sequence continues at coordinate 15,791 of CAIGRB010164490.1, forward strand.
AAAAAATGGACATTTGAGGATAACTAGAAAATAGTACAACAATGGTAAAATGTTGCAGAACTTTTGTTATTGGACAAATAGGCTGGGGACTTGTACTGCAATTTTTCATTCGTTCAAAAGTAAGTAAATAATTTATCATAATTTTAAATATAAAATTCATATTTTACTCTGAAAATAAAGACTTTAGTTTGAATTTTACAAGAATACATTTTCTTTTTGACTTTAGTTATTAGTTATCGCAGAATTAGTAATTAATTATAGGAATTAACTTCTTAAACCGACGCCAAATCAAGAAAATTCTGTAGAAAAAAAGTGAAAAATGGTAACTTTACAGTGACAGCGGGTAATAAGCTGAAACTTAGAGCCAAAGAAGTCATCTTTCCTTAACATGTTGTTAATATGATATGATTTTTATATTAATCTTTTTCAGATTTTTCGAATGTGGCCATTTACGAAAGATCTATGAAAAGCTAATGGCTTCTCTTTAAAGGTAGTTTGGGGGTGAAAAAGAAAAGGGAAAAACTGAGGCCCTTTTTTTCGGAAGGGTCACAGTTCAAAGCCCTCTTGTCTGAACGTTCATGATTCACCCCCTTTCTCCCTAAGATTTTCCACTGATGAATCTGGGTTTGAGCCTATAGATAGAGTGAATTGTTGACTTTAGAGAAGAACAGAGAAAATGGTGTTCATTACTGAAGATAACATCAAGCAGTTAGGAACTATGATAGAAAAAAGTCAGCTTTCTTGTAGACTTTTTTTTTTTTTTTAAAGCATTTTTTCGATCTCTAGATCTGGGAAGCACTGATATGTTGCTAATTTTCATTTCAGCTGATGAACCACTAAAGAAGACTTTCCAGGTTTGGCATCGTTACTGATCTGTATTGTGCAAATTGATTTTGTTCAAGTTAAATTTGATCTGGGTTCTGCTTACTTGTTTTGTTTGTTAATTCATTTATTTATTGTCTAGATTCGGGAAATTGGGTATTGGGATAGTCAATGTCAAGTAAAAGAATTACTTTTTTAAGTCAGATTTGAGTTTTGCGGAGGACGTGGCCAAAAATTTCATAAATTATTTCTAGTTCAGTCAGGTCGAATATTAACTGATGTACAAACTTGTACATGGGGGTACATTTGAGTTTCTGAGAGATTCAAAGTTGGAGTACTGATGCAAATGCGATCGTCAAGTTTTCGTTTGATTTGGATTGGTTTTATACTGTGTTCTTTTTTATACAAGAATTTGGTATCATTGAGTGTATAGGAAAATTAGGAGTTGGGAAATCTAATGTGATCTTCTTTTGTATACATAGAGGCTTGCATTATTCAGTTTGGTAATTTTTTGCAATTTTTGCATTTTGAGGCAGTCAATTATTAGTTTCTGGTTATATCTATACCTATTTTATTACCTTTCTTCAACTACTCTAATTTCTAATCCTTAAACAGTCTCCCTTAGCTTTACAGATTCCCATATTCACATACAAATTAGAAAAACCGAAAGATTCATTCAAGAAAACTAGTTTTGTCACCATTCTAGAAAATAGAAGGTGATTGATTCTCATATTGCTGGAAGGAATAATAATGGTGCATCGCAACAGAAACAGCCTATTATTCATTTATTTCCCACATCTACTGGTTTTGGAAGATGAAGATTCTTTTCTTTATGACACCTGCAAATATTTCATGGACGAATTTTCTGTTCGAATTTTATGGATAAATAACGTATGAACTGTATATTTTGTCCTGGTTTTCAGAATATACATCAAGGGTACCCCACTGAGAATTTGGTGAGATTTCTGAAAGGAAGGGATGGGAATGTCTCCAATGCATATAAAATGGTATGACACATTCTATTCTGTGAAAATCCCGGAAGGGTGTCTGACTTCAGATCAAGTTCATATATTTTCAAGTATTCTCACCAATCATACTTAATGTTTCAGCTCATTGATTGCTTGAACTGGAGGATACAAAATGAAATTGATGACATATTGGCTGTGAGTTTTCATGTTCTCCTAAAGTACAAGCATCATCAGTCTATGGACCAATTTGATTCTTGACTAACACATTTCATAAAAATCTGTTACATGTTCATATGCTTTAAGGCTGGCCAATTATTTTACTTCTACAAATACATTGTTTCTCTTCGCTGAATGGTCATATAACAATCTTGTACTTGTAATGGTAGAATGCTATAGCACGATTTGCAGTTTCATGAGCTTTATATCTGTTCGTCTGGTTCTTGTTTCCGAAGATCTTGGTTTTCATCACTATCAGAATTATCAATAATCATCTGGTTAACCTTAAAAACTTGTAGGTAGAAGAACTTTTGGATGATTATAATTTTATTGACTCAGAATCTGTAACTTTAGATAAATCCAGAAAAAGATCTCAGACTTAGTACATTTATTATTTTAAATCATCGAGATCTAGTGGTACAACATGCATACCAGAAATCACTTGTGCATCCAATAACCATATCATGTGCTCCGTGCTCGTCAAGGAGAAAAGTTAATGTTTGATTTTTTTCACTTTTAATACAAGTGATTACTTTTGCAGAAGCCAATTATCCCTGCTGAGTTGTACAGAGCAATACGGGATTCTCAGCTTGTAGGATTATCCGGATACTCAAAAGAGGTAATGCTTAGATGCATCATTGGGAGCATATTTTTCTTTTGTTTCCCCAGAATACAAAAATTGACTTTTACAAAGAAAGTAGATTCAAATCTTGTCAATATAATTATTTTTTCTCAACATAACAAAATGTAGAGCTGATACACTTTTAACTAAAACGACAGATTTTGTGTCTTTCAGTCCAGCTCATGACCTTTTACTTGTTAATCATTTAGGGTCTTCCTGTCATTGCCATCGGTGTAGGGCTCAGCACATTCGACAAAGCATCTGTAAGATGTCATGCTTTTGACTTATCTAACCTTGTCCAATTTTGCAATTTATGTAGATACTTATAATTCTTAAGGAACCTATTGCTGTAAGTATTCGGGGTGTAATGTTCACTAATATCAATCTCCTTCATTTTAGATTCACTACTATGTCCAGTCACACATCCAAATGAATGAATACAGAGATCGTGTGATTTTAGTAAGTTGTGGCAACTAATATCAGAATGTTATACACATTTCTCACAATACTTAGATTTCTTAGACTTACTCTACTTCATGATATAGCCTTCCACAACAAAAAGATTTGGGCGATACATTGGCACATGCATAAAGATTTTGGATATGACTGGTTTAAAGTTTTCTGCACTGAGTCAAATTAAGGTACTTCTTCTGTTGCATAGCCCTTTAATGATATTTCTTATTTTGTTAATTTACACATCAAGAATGTCCCTTGTTTGAAGCAAAGATTTGGCGTTGAATAGTTCATGGATTGTTTCTAATCATCTTAGGAGTACAAAAGCTATTAATTATTTATTCTTGTATTAAATTGAAATATTGTTGTTTACAATAAATATTCACCGTGTTAACTAACCAGTGTCACTTGTACTTCTTTCTGTTGCAGTTGTTGTCTGTAATATCTACCATTGATGATCTTAACTATCCCGAGAAGACGGAGACTTATTTCATAGTTAACGCCCCATATATATTCTCAGCATGTTGGAAGGTTTGACACATTGCAGTTTTCAGGTTATATGCACTAGATCAAAATTTGACAAATCTAATGTTTCTACCTGCTTGCAGGTTGTGAAACCTCTTTTGCAAGAGAGAACAAGGAAGAAAGTGAAGGTTCTTTCAGGCTCCGGAAGAGATGAATTATTGAAGGTAAGGACACTCTTCTGGCACATGGTTTTTGGAAGGAATAATGCCGCTCTTTATTATAATTTGTATTGAATTTATGTGAAAATCATGTGGAGTGTCGTGTATGGTGGTCTCTGATCTCCCTTCTTGTAATGAAGCTATTCCATTAGAAATCCCTTATTGCATGTTTGGTTTGGTGGATTGACAGTTTAGGAAAGAAAGAGAAGCTGAAATTTCATCCATCGTACAATCTAGCCCAGTTTCAGTCAAGATTGGCAAATGTTGCTGACTTGAGTAATGAGCACGTGCACTATGCATTACGAAAGAGGCTTAGCTTATTTTGATTGTGTTGTTCATCTTTGAGAATTCTGACACACAATTCATTGCAGATTATGGATTATGATTCTCTCCCACATTTTTGTAGAAGGGAAGGATCAGGATCATCTCGGCATTCTAAGAATGGAACAGTTGGTGATTGTTTTTCCCTCGATCACACCTTCCATCAGGATCTATACAACTATATTAAGGAGCAAGCTGCACTCAGGAAGCCTGCTGCACCAGTCAAACAGGGTTCATTTCACGTGGATTTTCCCGAGCCTGGTCCAGAAGATGTCAAAATTGCTGAAACTATCGAAACTGAGTTTCAGAGACTTGGGGATCAAAATGGGCTTTCTCATTCTTTACACGAGCTTAAGATAAATGGGGACTGAAACTGGATGAAAACTTGTATGCTTCGGCTGATGCCAGTGTTCCTCTGATGGCCTACACCCAAAATGGCTTTTGGAGACTTGCATTATCTGTATGCACGTTTGGGGCCAACTTAAAATTACAAGTCGATCCAACTTATCAATCAGAAGCTTTTGGACATTCCAAGACTCAAATGGAAGTTCATATATGGTATTTCATGTATTTAATAGTGACATTGTTTCCTCTCTTTATAAAGTTCATTTTCCACCTGATATTGTCTCATTATTAATGGCTAGTCTCCATAATATTTTTTACAAATTGCTCGTTTTACCTCACAGTCGCAACACGCAGCCTGTTTGAGAGGATGCAGCAAGATACTTCGCATTCGGGTTTGGTTTCCAAAACTTCTATAAAATGGCTTTGGCTCGTATAGAAATTTCTGTTTTATTTTGGCTAAGAAGATTTACACTGAACTGAAAGAATGACAAACTGGAACCTATTTAATTTATAAACATATTCGATTAAACTTACTCTTTATCCACACATTTTGTTAGATCTACGAGTACCACTCACCGACCATTCATTTTTATCTATTTATAATTTAAACTGATTATAGTCTATTCCCTGATTATAGTCTATTCTCAAACAAGCTAGTAACTAAGCGCATTGCAAAATGCAAGAATTTGAGTTTGAACTAGCTGTAGGTTGGAGTGATTCTTTTGAAAACCAACTCAAGTAAAAAACTGAGATTCCCGTACAATAATATAATAACATAATGAACAAACCTCTAACCCTACAAGAAAACAAGTCTTTTAGGTGATATAAATTCAACCATAACAACAATGGGAAGCAAATGTAAAGCAGTCAACACCATAACTACATTCCTGCATATCGACTCCATTTCTTTGTTCTCCAATGGCACATGGCTCCAAACTACCTTTTTTTTTTTTTTCCCTTTTTAATGCATGATATATGTGCAACAAAGAAGACTACAGAACTCTTACGAATTTAGCCCAACTGCTTGTAGCAGTTATAGGCAAAGGCAACTGACATAGCAGCGCCTATAACAGCAAGTGCGGTATAGGTGTCTTCACGCTCCCAGCATTCATACCATGTAGGCATCGAGCACACCTTCCTAGTGCCAGCTCTTTTGCCACTATTGCTTTGAGAAACTTGCTTCTTGGAGTTCTTCATTTCGGCAGTAAGTTTTGCTGCCCCCTTGGATAAATCAGAACCCTCCTTTTCTTGAAAAGTAGGGTTTTGACAGCAAGGGGAGCCTTCATTTGCTTGGCAACATCTTGTGCCCTCCAAATGAGATCCAAACATATTTGCACTCGCCTCATTTGTTTGTGTCGAGTCATTTATGCTTGTTTCCACATTGGTCCCACTATGTACCTGTAGCCTTAGTTCCTGTGATTTTTTCTGGTCTTCTTCTGATAATCCCATCTGTCCCCTGAAAAACCAAATAACAGTGTAGTTTAGCTTGTGATAGTGGTTGCTCAATACTATAACCTACGGTAATGCAACTTAACTCCAAAATTAATGTGTAAAAATAGACATAAGAATTAAAAATTACCTCCATAGACAATCTACAATTTCTCCTTTCCCAATATGCTGTTCCAGCAAAACAGGTACATCATCAGGCATAACATATCCATACCTGCAATAGTAATCATAAATTTTTTTCTGTTTATCATACTTGAGAGTTAGATAAGAACAAATACTTAACTGCTAAAGTAATAGTAGATGAAAACAGACTTGTATACCACATACCAGTGACCCGTGACTTCTTTTTTACCATTTGGTCCAAATATGATCACATTTCCAGCATACTTGTGCCCTCCAATGTGTGAGCATGGGCTGACGGACACTTTATCTTGTAGACCACGAGACTCTATCTCATCTTTGAATCTGCTAATCACGGAAGGGCCACAAATTCCGCACCGTCTATCCCTTGTACCATGGCAACATACAAAGATGTACCAACCTCTAAGAGCTTCTGGGCTTCCAGGCAACCACTCGCCATCCTTAACGAACACTTCCTCAACAAATGTGTCGACATCAAAATGTGTTAATCTCCTGTAATTTTAGTTAGTATCAAATGCATTATGTAGAAGAAAATGGCATGTCCTAAAGGTCCTTGAACCATTAAAAGATGAATAGTATTTTAACCTGTATCTGATCATGTCTGGAAAGATTAACACATCGCCATTTGATGTCTCAGTTCCATCACGTCCCTCACATATTGTTAAGCGGGTCTAGAAGGAAGAAAGGGAAATGAAAATTAAACAATTTAGCCCGGCCATCACCATGAAAAGATAATCGGACTCATAATCAATATGAATTAGTTCAAAAGGCCACAGCGCTTGAGAGAGACAAACACAAACAGATGTACACATACGTGACCAGAAGGCAACTAATTCATGCTCCAGAATTCTTATCGACCATGGAGACGCAAAAAATTGTGTAATACCATCCTTTCAAGTCTTGGCTAGGATTTGAAGGTATATATAGAAAACACGCAGCTTTTCCCAGGAAAAGAATGGGTACAGAACTACAAAGTAGTTGTTCAATTATGCATATTAGAGACCGTGAATTACCACAATAATTTCCAGCACATCTATAATATAGTAATAAAAAGATAGAAGTACAATACAGATTAGTCCATATATTTTTGAGATAGAAGTGAAAATACATGCCTATTCATGTACAGGTGCATACAGATAAAGAAAAAACAGAGGAAAATTTTAGGTATCTTTAAATCCAGATCACATGTCACCAGTTTCAGCATTATTGCTCTGTAACACATAATTATGCAAATATTCATATTGATTTTCATGAGACGGAACATCAGCATTGCTCCTATAGTCCTTTAGATCCACAAGATATAACACATCCAGAAAATTACGCAAATAAGAGATTGAAGAGTAGATTAAAATCATCCCAGCTTTAGTCATTTCCATAATTTTCGTTTAAAGATACCATTTATTCTTAGTTCAACTCCACTAAAACATAGAAAATTGAAGTAAGCATAACCATATCACCGATTAAAAGCTTTTCCATTCGACGAATCTTACAAAAATAGAACAATAACAAACAAATCAGAGCTTCCAGCTATAACTCCAGCAGAAGATTCAAAACCCACATACTCAAGCACGACTAAAAATCGTGAACATTCCGTTAAACTTCTGAAGTCCTAGTAAAGAAATCAAAGTGAAGAAAACACATAAACCCAAAAAAATAATGACGAGAAAAGAAGAACAAAAAGGTAAAACAATTAAGACCCTGAAACCTGTCGCTTCATATCAGCGTTCCGAGCAGTCAAAGCGGCAGCAAGAAGCCTGGGTAGCCGATCGAACTCCGCGGCCTCAATTCGCGGAGGCCAGACCTGTGGGTTCTTGTAACAAAGAAAAACGTGGCGGTCGTAGAGCTCAACGGTTCCCACAAGCGAGCCCTGTCGGAAATCAGGGCGGAAGAATCCATAATCAGCCTCGTTAATCGATCCGACGTCGTAACCGCTTCCGGCAAGAAACCCCTCGTTCTGGAAACTGCCGGAGGCGCTGCCGATTTGTGGGGTGTCAAGGAGGTAACTGTCGGGATCGGAAGCCGCCACAGGGGAGGAGGATGAGGAGGAGGGGTGGGGGTGGTTTAGGTATACAAGAGGATCGTCCATTGGTGGATTCGACATTGGATTTTGCAAGAATGAGAGATTTTTCCAATTGACAGTGAGAGTGGGAGTGTGTGCCAGTCAACGTCTTTCTTTCTTAAACTGACCAACCAAGAAATAATATAGAAATCAATAAATGTTGTGTCCGAATTTCAAATATAAAAGAAAAACGAATAACAATTTTCCACTTCATAGTTCCTAGTTTTTGTCGCGCAATTCTGAGCTTTTTCCTCTGTTCTCAATTTCACTCTATTTACGAGTTCGTTCCAAAGATAGATTCAACTCAATATAGTTTGTTGGAGTCCGATCTAATGAGGCAAACTCTGACAGAATGTTGATCGACTTCAAAGTGATTTAAGAAGTTTAATTGCTGAAAATTTATGCATGTGAGTGAGGTTGGACTACTAGACCTGCTTCGTTAGAACGTTTAAAATCGTGATCTAAAAACACCATCACGAGTAAATTAATGAATATTTCCAATGACATCAACACCACCCATTACAACAAATCAAAGCTAGGGAGGTGTTAACGCTTAACAACATCATGCTTATCAATCAAAGATAGTAATGATTGCATAGGTTGCATGCAATGATACTTAGAACACAGCCTACAACCTAATTGTCACAATGGTTTGACTTGACCAAACTTCTCAATCAATGAATTCTATCCGAGCAAGAGGCGGCACGCAACTCGAGGATGTCAAGCTCCTAGGAGCTTATATAATAAAGCAAAGGCCCAAAATTAGAAATGTCGAGCTAACCATTTTCTTTGTATTACACTGCAAAATCTCACTCAATGAAATTTACCTTTTTCTTTACGATATTTCAACAAATAAACTTTATTATTCTATTAAATTTCTCTCAAGTTGATCTAAAATTGTCACATTTTATCTTCGTAATGTATGTTACTTGTTAGAAGATTGTCAAGTCAAAATTACTTCTCGTATAGTACTAATTCGTGAGATTACTATTAACATATATTTGACATTTGTTTATAAATGATCAAAAATTGTAATATCAACTCTGATCCGCACATTTTGTGAGATCAAATTTACTACCTACTTATATGTCACCCATTTCTATTATTTATAGACACTTTCTCATATTAGTTTGAGCAAGAGCTCTAGCCTCAACTGCTGCTTCTTTATCTAATCCAGTTTCCAATTTCTTTTCTACTGCTTCGAGTTCAATTTTTGGTGGCTTTCATTTCCTTCTAGCTTCTTAAGCTCCAACCTTCATTTAATGAGAAGCTCCTAGTTTAGAAGTGCCGCTTCGAGCTCAAACATGGCTTTTCGAGCTTCACTTGCAGATTACTCAGATGGACTTGCTTCTTCTGATGTTCTCTTCAATGCGTTTTAGTTCTAACATACCTAACAAAAAGGTTTTCCAAGGCTCATGGGCTTTTACTTCTTATGGAAGAGTTTACTTTAATCAAAATTATTTAAATATGTTCAAAAGTAATTTCTGACTTTTCAAGTCTCGCCAAACGCACCTCAATTAGTTCACCTCTTCGGTTACTTTAGGTAGGGATTCTTTATAAACATCTAATTCAGGAGTCATATTCCTCATATAATCAAGATCAGAATACCTTGCAACAGACGATCATTTATTCTTCTGATGCCATCATAGTTCTTCATTTGTTCTTCTAAATATTTCTATCATAGCAATTTGCAAAGTCCTTTTACAAAAAGTACCTCAATTAATCTTGGCAGCCCGGCTCAATGACACCCTTTTGACGGGGATTTAAAATTTTGCACGTGTGAATGGTGTAAGTTGGAGGGAAAGAGATATACACGTGAGAGGGGAAAAATACACGTGAGCTGGGCTGATTTTCCTCTGTTCTCAGTGAAAATGGAGCAGAAATCCTTCACTTAAACCCTAAACTTTAACATCAATAAATCCCTCACTAAATTAATCCCGAAATAAACTAACAATTTTGACCATTTTCTGTTATAGGTGACATCTCCGACGATTTTTCTGTGTTTTGAGTTCGGATTTCTGCAATTGAAGGAGTTAAGTGAAGGTTATTTTCGAACACTACAAGAATCATTTCAGTTCCGAATAGTTTCAGTTCCGAACACGTTTAGATTAATTCGTTTTTAGTTATTAATATGGTGTTTCCATGGTGGTGGTGCTTTGGTCTTCACATTTTGCAATTTTCCCTATTTGTAAATTTCTGCCATGTCCATTCTTCTTCAATCTTCTTCCGAACACATTCATTGTAAATTTCCCTAGTTTTTAATCTAAGTTGCAATTGAGTTTTGCTAAATAATTGGAAGGTTGGAGAGTGAATTATGACAAGAAAAAGGTTAAAGGGTAAATTTGTTATATTTTGCTAAAGTTGGGGGCAAAAAGTTCAAATGTCCCTTAAATCTACCCCAACGCAGAAATTTGCAACATTACGTGGTGATTTCTTATTGGTTACTACACGTAAACGCGACCACCTCATCCTTCATGCTCTTGTCGCGGACAATCAAAACACTGTGAAACCAAGATACTTCTAGTCTACCAAGTTACAAGCGAAGTTCTCAAAATCGAAGCTTCCCGTACGATAAAAAAGAAGGGGAACAAATCTGTTTAATTTTGTATAATTTCTTTTTCTTTGGAAGTAAAGGTGAGAAAAATTCGTGTTTTTTTTTTCTTCTCTCTTTCATTGAAATTTGTTGTTGTTAGAAATAATGGGTTTTTCCCGATTGGGCTTCAGATGAGGCTTTCGATTGCGGCGGTGGCAGTGGTAGTAATTATGGCGAGTATCGGCGTGGCCTTCGGGATCAGATTTTCTATAGACAGAGAAGAATGCTTCTCGCACAAGGTGGAATATGGTGACACTGTTCATTTTTCGTTTGTGGTGATTAAGTCCGATTCTTGGCATTACAATGAAGATGGCGCTGACCTTGTGGTAAAATTTCTTTTACCATGCCACTCTAATTCTGTAATTTTCATGAGTTAATTTTGTTGATTGAAATGAATCTCAGTTTCATTCATTTTTTGGGTAGATTTTTTCTTTCTGTTTAGGTTATGCTGTAATTGATTTGTGTTTTGATGCAGTTTTTTTTGAGAATAGATTTTGTAAAAAGTGTTTATTTCTCAAGAACGTGTGATTAAAAAGTAGCTAAAAGTTTTGCGTTTACGTGTAAATTTATTTTATTTTATTGAGAGAATCTGTAGTTAAAAATGAGTTTAAATTTATGAATTGCCAGCCGGAATCATGCCAACTATGCTAAAAGATATATATCGTGTGCAATATAAATGAATTATTATGGTTTTAGTTTATACTTTGATGTGTTTGCTAGTAGTTGTTAATTAAGGATGCATTTGTCTAGGAAGGAGGAGGAGAAAGATATAGAGAAATAGTTCCTTTAGTTAGACAATTGTATTCATCCTACTACTATTCTATTTGAATTTGAAACGAACAAGAATGTCGTCTTTACAGAGAGCATTGCGTTACCAAGACTTATTCGTATGTAAAAGGGTATGCCCGTTCTTAGAACAGATTGCTAGTGAACATAACTCAAGCATCGCAATTGCTCAAGTGTTTGTGAAGATAAGAATATTTCTTAGATGAAGATCCAAGACTTCAGTAATACGATTCTTCCTTTCGCGTGTTGCTATCCTTAGTTACGGATAAATCGTTCCTGGTTCTAGGAAATACTAGCTGCAAATAGAGAACTTGGGACCAATAACTAAGAAAAAACACTTGTTATGCCCGTTCCTGTGCTTGGCGAGAAATAACCATCAGCTTAGCTAGTGTCCGCAAATATATAAACATTCCTTTTTTAATCAAATCCGTCCTTTGTTCATGAGGGAATAAAATACCATATGCTTACCATTGTCTAAAAGGCAGTTCAGTTCGTGTAGCATGGTTGTACAGATCACGTATGAAAGTATTATGCTTGTGAATTTTTACTATATTTTGGTTCAAGTACTATATTGGACTGCTGATATCGACCGTCCAATTTTAATCAAATTATCAGGTTAAGGGACCAAATGGTGAACAGATCTATGATGTCCGTGATAAGATAAGTGATAAGCACGAGTTCTTGGCTTACCATCAAGGAGTTTATCGATTTTGTTTCACTAACAAGTCCCCCTATCGTGAAACCTTAGACTTTGATGTGCATGCTGGCCACTTTGCATACCATGATGAGCATGCTAAAGATGGTAAGCATGTTTCTCTGTTTCCTTAACTCTGTCTCTGATGGAACCTTCTAGAATACTAAAGATAGCGTGTTTTGTTTGACATCTGCAGAGCATTTAAAACCTCTCCTTGAACATATTGGGAAGCTAGAGGAAGCCTTGTATAATATTCAGTTTGAGCAACACTGGCTCGAGGCTCAGACTGATCGTCAGGCAATAGGTATTTGTGCAATTCTTTCTGTTTGTTGTATTATAACATATCTCAGAATTTTTTTCCTTCTTTTCCTTATGTGCGAGAATTTTTCAAATCTGTGACGGCCTTGTGGATAGGTTACATTTCATGTCCTAACTACATTTATGTTATTCAAACTGCAGTGAATGAAGGAATGAGCAGAGGAGCTATCCACAAAGCTGTTTATGAATCAATTGCACTCATTGGGACTTCAGTTTTGCAAGTCTACATCTTGCGTCGTTTATTTGAGCGAAAGCTCGGGGCATCTAGAGTTTAAGCTTGGCTCACTAGGGTATTCATCAACGGTGAAATTCTGGGTTTTTGATGTACATTTCTCAGTATCCCTTTTCTGGAGACCGAATGTAACATTATCACATCTAGGGTGCTTTTCCTTTGCAGTTGTTAATTATAATACCTGGTTCAATAATTGACCCTATGATGGGCAAGAATTGTAGTCTGAAGAAGTGTATGATAGACGTGAATCAAATCTTTGTCCCTCCCCATCCCCAACCCTCTCCAGACGAAACAAGTTTTGGTTTACACGTTCTAAAGAAAGCAGAACTGTTCGACCAGGAGTTGTAGGTGCTGTGTAAAATCACTCGAGGCAACACTACAGCACTTACCAGAGCAGGTAGTAAGATTTCCAAAACAAAATTGGCATAATGTAGGTTGACGAATAATGATATCCAGCGCTAGCACCAGTCTAGGTAGCCACATTTGATAAGTTCAATTAAATGAATTATGTAACATTGCATTTAAAGTGATCCTATCGTTTGACGACATGCAATTGTTACCTAGACCAGTGTTTGACACTGCTAAATAGCATTACGCTTTGACAGATAAATAATATAAAAACATTTGTTAAGCAAATAAATATGCAAGTGATTTTAAAATTAACCCCAGACAACAAAAGTTCTACAGGCCACAGGATAAAAAGATACCATCAAACACGTCATCGTGATGATCCACCAAATATAACACACGGAAGAAGTTCAAGTTTTTCGAAGTCGTCTCTTGCAAAACACAAATGGTGCCGGATAACACCTTCAAATCCTATATAATTTGAGTCGTTATAGACATGCGCTTCTATAATGATCTTTTACACAACCGAATCAAGATTCTGTACGGGGGCTCTGCATGCAGCACAGCCATTTCTTCTGCAAATCAATGAATTATTATCGGATTACTCACAATTGATGCCATAGAAAATCACAAAGGAATCCTCATTTCACCCTTCTACAGATTTGGCATTACCAGTAAGCAATGATGCAACTTAGTCAAGAAAATTATACTGGTAGAAATATACTACCAATAAGAATATCCACCAGAATAAAGGCCAATACTGAAGTTCTCACACAAAGTTATACCAAATAAACCAAACGAACGACAATGAAACGTGGAAAAAATGATAACTACCACTATTTTAAAGAGCTCTAATGGCCACATCTCACATTAAATAGCTTCATACAAGTGTGTGTGTGTGTGTGTGTGGCTTCACATTCAATTCTGGAAGCTAAAATAAGTCATCAAAGAACAACTTACACCCTGATGTTTTAAAGGTTCCACTCCATGCTTAGTATTTGTATCCATCTTTGAAGGTGACTCGGGTTTCCCACCTGTCTTCTTCTCATCCCTGGCCTTGTTGAATATTACAGTAAACCCCTCTGCTGAAGCAGGGTCATTAACATCCCAGTCGCCAAACTTTGGCAATGGCCGACCCTTTTCCTGCCCAAAGTTATAGATAAAATGCAAATAAAGCATTAATAAAGACGTGCATGAAGAATTTGAACACCCAGAAAAACTATGGCTAACTCAGATATCAAAATTGAAGTTGAAGATTCCAAAAAAGTAGATGACTCCAAGTAAAAGCTCAGCAAAGACAAATCACTTTTTAGTACAGATCAACCCTCAATTGCTATTGCTAAATGAAAGGATCACAAAAATGGAAGCTGAGCGTCCTATATGTCCGAAAGTAGGGTAATCAATTTATGACAACTCTTGAACTACATCAAACAAGGAAGAAAATATTTAAGCTCGCATTTTAGTAAAATGGAGGTGAAGACTGCACCTTTTATACCCATGGCAGCACGAGTTGCAGCTAGTGACAGCTAGGACTTGCATGATGATTTTCAAGTTCATTGCTACATTGCTAAATACAAATTTGTAAAAACATAATCGATAGATGCCATGTTAATTAGTTCTGGTTACAAAAATATTAATTTTAGTGAAGAGAACAAAAATATGGAAAATTCCTGTAAATGCAACATATGAGCGTAAACAGTGAAGTGCTTATTGCTGAGAGCTCATGTTTGTGTGGTTCCTTGATATCTAAGAACATGCTACCAAAAATCATTTGAACCAAATTGACAATGCCAAAATCACACTTCACGATGATCCTTGTTTATAATTAAAGTATCATAAAATAGATGCATATGCACAACATATGAGCATAAAACGCGAAGTGCTTATAGAACTCTTAAGGAATCATGTACCTTTGGTTTCTTGATGTCTAAGAACATGCAACCAAATCTTTTGAATCTAAATTGACAGTGAATACTAAAATAACAGTTCACGATGATCCTTGTTTACAGTTAAAATCTTGCATCTAAAAGTGTCATGAAATAGATATTCACTTTCGAACTTCGACAATCAATTCACTCTAATTCAATCATAGATAGAGCCTACCAATAGCCAATTTCATTTCGGCATTTAACAAAATATCCACTTTACAAGTGAATTGAGAAATCCAAAAAGTTAATTGTGTAACTGAAGCAGGATGTTATGGTTCTGAAATTCTATCCACTACAATAACTAGTCCACGTAACTTTATCCCAAATAAAGAGCAAAATGGCAACTGCAATGGGGTTAGATACTGCAAACACTGGATGGAAAATAATTGCAGAGAGAGCGGTGTGTAATCTTTTATTTAGTCGACAACAAAGTCCATTCAAAATACAACATATATGTTCTATATTAATCCTCTAGCCCAAAAAAGAAGTTTCTCAAACTACAAACTAAATCTAATTCTGAACGTACAAGATATGTAACATTCACTCTTCTAAATGCATGAAATACCTGTGCTGCTCACTTCACTCTAGATCTGTCGTGGAACGCTTGTTCGATGTTGTGAGGATCATAAATTTAAAGAGTATAATGATGATTTTTCATTTGTGTACAACTATTTCAAATATCCCGCATATGAATTTTGAATTCTTTTAACCATAGTAGAAATAATATACCAGAAAAATAAAGTAAATTATTTTGCCAATTAGCCTTGTCCACATACATAAAGTTTTGATGTTCGATGAACTTGACTTTCAGATACATCAAGCACCAAAACTCTTACCTGAATCCAAGTAAAGTAGCCTAAAAAGGATCATGTTCAAGTACATCTCAAAAAATCCATAACATCAAAATGTCACCACCGTCTTTATAACTCACTCAATGTTGCCTTAAATGATAAGGATGATGTTGCAGGGGTAAGAACGTCTCACTACATGTCACTAAGGATCAATGGATGTAGCATGGTATTACTAAATCCAAGTGAAGAAAGTAACAAAAGAATAAAATAATTGATACAATGGAAAAGCGCTGGGAACACAATCGTGAATATCTTTGTCTGAGAATTAGTAAAATATAAAATTTACAAGAAGTTGACATTACAGATTTTTGTCATCCATTTTCCATTGAGACCTCCCACATTTAATACGCCACTAAAGATGGTAACCCAAAGTGCGAAACTAGGCTACTTCATAATAAATTTGGATAAGCAATTGGGACAGCAAGCAGTAGAATTCTTCCATCCAACTGTGGCACAAGTTATAGAAAATATAATCTAGACAACTGAAAAATTAAAACTTTATTGGTAAAAAAGAGCAAAATGAAATCAATCAAATTCCCAAGTAAAAATTCTTGAAGAAGTTTCCAAATCAAATGGAAACAATTGTACAATATTTCCATAAAAAAAAATTTATCTTTTCATTTATTTGGTCCCATTATTTTTCTTTTTGAGATGGGGAATAGGATGACGACAATTCAACATAAAAAAGACACTTTCATTTATTCGCTTGAACATCTCCGTTAAAAAGAATTCAATCATACAAGAGCAAACATCCAATCAATATTTTTATATAATATATATACATAATATTGTCTAAAATTTAGCTAAAAAAACAATACGAACCCATATACCAAAGCGATCGATCAAAACATCAAAAACACAAGAATCTCCTAATAAAATAAAAAGGAATTAGCAGAATTATCAAACAAAAAAAAAAGAGAAACAATTCAAATCCGATTGAAATAATCAATAAAATCTGAATCTGAGAGAAGAATTCGATTACATACCGACATGAATCCGAAGGAAGAGATATTAATAAGAAATAAAGAAAATGACTCGAGCAGTAGAGACAGAGATGGAGCCGTCAAGTGGGTAGAATTTGTATGTATATGCAGCTTATACTCGGAGATAACAATAATGGAACGAGAATATGTAATGTTTAAGGGAATGTGAGGGATTAATTACTCTTTTTCATTTTTTGCATTCTGTTAGGGTGTGTTTGGCAAGTGGGAAAATGGGTGAGTTACTTATTTTTATATACTCGTACACACTTTTTTTTTTTTTTTTTTTTAAATTATCTATACATGCCCACATTTACCGATAAAAAAATAATAAAATACTTTATTATATATACACACTCTTAATGTCTCGTTTAGCCCATTTTTAAACCAAACATCCTAATATTTTTCTTATGAAAAAGTTTCTCGATAAATCTACCCTAGGTCAGTTTTCTACAATTCTTCTAGCTAGACAAAAATTTACAGAAAATTATTCAAATATATTCAAAAACAGTCTCTTATTTTCATAACTAACTTGACTTTTCAAAATCCATATCCCCTACATATCTCGTTATTTGAAAAAATATTCGAAAGTTATTTTTCGAGTGAGTCATCACAATGCACTTAAAAATTTTATGTATCATGTCTTTAATAAAATGAATAAATTCGATCTACACTAAAAGATAAGGCGTTTAAGATAAATTACAAATTACGACATTAGAAACAACGATAAGGGTTTCTTGCATTCGATGAGAAATGGAATAGAAGGTTGGTTTTAAACCAACATGTCATTTTTGGAAAGTGTCAATAAACATATTACTCAATCCGTTCCACAAAGATAGGAAATTGTCCTATAATTTGAGATAGAAGAAGAAAGAAAGTAAGTCTATCTTTATGGACGGAGTAGTAAAAAAAAAAAAAAAAATAGTATTTGTGAATTTCACGAAATATGTAGAGATAAAATTATTTGACTATTTATAAACACTTTTGTAAATTAAAATCAGATCTTTAATAAATTTTAATAGAAGTTGATGAAATATATATTTAAAAAATTGTGAATTACATGAAAGATGTAATTAAAATTAATTGTTAACTTTGACTTAATTTTAATAAGTGGGCTCAACTGGAATCCATTTCCATTAATTAATTAATTATTTATTTATTTTGAAGTAACAACCACCACCAATGAGAAGAGAGAACAAGTATTCTTTTGGTGGAAGATAAGATGCCAACTATATAAAAATTCAACATCAAATTTGCATCATATTAAGTCAAACTTATTTTTAAGTAATTATTTTATCATATATAATTTTCAAAATCACTAGCTCTTTGGTGTTCCCACAACAAAAAATTAAGTTCTGCTTTTATTAAACTTGAAATCTGCACCATTAATTCCATTTCCTTTATTCCATTCAATTCATTGTTAGGTAGATTCCATTCAGTTTATCGCTAGATCAACCGCAATAAGCCATTCAATTTATCGCTAGATCGACCGCAATAAGCCATTCAATTTATCGCTAGATCGACCGCAATAAGCCATTCAATTTATTGCTAGATTGACAGCAATAAGTCAGGTTAGAGTGTATGCTTTCAAGTTTTATTTCTGCTGATGTCACCGGTGACCTAAGTTCATCCAATCACATGCTTAGGAGGATCTAAGGATCAATTGTATATCAGACAAACAGAAGCAAAATCTTCATTTCATTGATTCAAGAAAAAAATAAACTGTACAAAATGTTTATATTTTGTTTTAAGGAATAATCCAATTTTAAGGAACATACACATTATTTCCCAAGACAGGAACACCAACCTGCCACCTTTGCTAGCCGCAGATTAATAGACTTGATGAGACACAAAATTCTCGGTCGAGCTGTTTATCATTTTTAAGCACTTGTATCTGCTTGAAACCGAGTATAAACTTTTGAAATTAGAGAAAGAGATTACAAAATATGAATGTATAATAAATGCGCGAAGAGTCCTCTTGCTCTAAAATCCAAGTTCGCACTTGCCACTAATTTAAAAAAAAAACAAGAGGTTCAAGAACATTGCGAATAATAGTCAATCTCAAGCGCGAATAAACGAGAGAAGAGGTTGTTAAGAGTTTAGACATCCTTTATCTGATAGAGAAACCTTAAAAATAAGGTTGTAAGAAACCACATAATGAATTAAGACTCGTCAGATTCATTAAGATCCAAAACAGCTGAAAAAATGTTCACCAGAAGATTGCAATAGATATTAGATACAAAATACATAGGGAAACACAAGGGAAACTTGCCCATGTCAAGCATACCTCACTGGACTCTCTGGCCATAGGATTCCATATGGAATGTAGATCTTCGAATGTAGAATGAAGAATGCTTTCAGATGTTTACTATTATGGTTGGCAATCAACTGCAGTTCCGAAAACATGCTTAAAGATGGATTCAAAAATGGAGATCTTTGTACGTATTAAATAGCTGGTTAATGGCTCCAATCTCCCTTCTCCATCCCTAAAAAATTCAACTTGTATCATATATTGAGCCGATACGTTACAAATCTTCAGTCTCCTTAGTCTGGGATCTCAAAGACTAAACTTCTAACTGTAGTACATTTGTGAACCGCAGATTTCCTATCGTGAGACTTGCAAACAGAAAGTGCAGGCATTTGATTACTTGGAGAAAGCCCAAGATTATTTGATGCCAGCAGAAGGCGCTTTCCAACTTCGGGTTTTTTACACTTGTAACTTGAGGCTTCAGAACCGGTATTGTCTTTCCATGGAGAATGAGGCCTTTGTAGAGGTGTTAGGCCTGTGACTGGTGAAGCTACATCCAACTGAATGTTCGCGAATTTGCAATCTATTCTAGCCTTTGGCTTTTCTTTATGGTTACTCCGGACTGCTTTGAAAGAGAGAGTTGAGCTTGACGTCACTTCATCATTATTTGAGAAGTATTTCTTGATAATTCCTGAAACTGATATAGATTCTGATAACATCTCGTTAGGTGCCTCTGCCGCTGCATTGAAATCCCACTTGTTGCTCCAATTAACTGCAGCTTGACCAAGCCTCTCGGAAATAACGTGCCATTGCTCAGAGCTTTGTTCTTGGCATTCAAACATGTGTTTTCTCTTTACTCTCTCCCCCTCTTCTTCCTTTTCCAGAAACTGTCTAGTGTAGGAACCTTCAAGAATCTTGTTCTTCTTTCTTTTGCGTTTCAACTTATTCTTATCACTGCACATAAAACCGATGAATTCAACAGAACCAGTAACACCATCACCAGGGGGAATATTATTGCTAATTTTAGGGCCATTGCATTCAATTGAATCTATTTTGTTAGAAATGCCCCTTTTATGTGCTTCAATTTGAAGAAACCAAGCACCTCTTGAACCCTGAAAAGCATATTTGAGAGGCAATGACTCGGACAGGTGGTAGTGGTATGATTTCCTCTTTACCTGTTATAGTTCCCAGAAAATGAAGCTTATGTTCAAAAGAAACACCAATTCAAAAGAAAAGACAAGTAGATTTCCCAGTAAAAACATTGAACTAGGAAATGAAGGAAAAGAAGGCATACCAATAACCCATTCACCCGGATTTTCCCCACTTCTGGGAAACAACTTAGATGTGCCTTTTCAAGCTTTCCTGCAATGAAGAAGTTATACTAATTACTTTTTCACGATCTTAAGAAGCCAAAGTATTTTTTCAAGAAATATTGTTTTCTTTATCTCCTCCTAATTTTTCTATATACATGAAACAGTTCTGCTTTCATAATCTTGGATACACCATCACAGTAGTTGAGATTATAAAAGATAAGACGTTTGGGCTACATGTATATATAGTGGTTTACATACACATGATATAGTGAGATACGATAGGGTCAAAAATTTTCAATCAGATAAAAAAATCTTCTCTATTCTTTTTTTTGACACTTCATATGTATGTAAACTATTATGTAACTCCATTATATACAAGTAGCATTATTCAAGATAAGATAGCACTAACACAAATCGGTATATCCCAATGAACAACACAAGTTATATAATAAACACTTGTCTTTTAGACAGAAATAGAAGATGAACAGGACAATTATTCAAGTCCATGACAACGCCTGCATGGACTATAAGTTACCAGGAAAATAGCAGTTTTTGATTTGCTCACTGAAATTCATTTAAGCCAAGCTTTATTTCCACTGGTTAAATCTTCAATAACTTATGCCTGACAATGTGGACAGGCGAAAGATTTGCTCATTTTCAAGTTTGATTGATATCACGAACATACAGTAGTTGATGGCAGTAGAGATAGAAAATAAGGCTTGGCCACAACAATGATCCTGAATAGGAATGAATTTATAGAAGATAACTAAATAAGTGTCTGAGAGATAGATTACCACTAAATGGAAAGTTTAAAAAAGACTTGATCTTAGGAAAAGTCCATTGTCTAGCAGTTTTAAGTCACAGAGTGGTTGCAAATCATGCGATATTTTTAATCCTAAAGAAACCTTATAACTCATCAAGGGAAAAAAAAACTTACGTAGGTCAATGGTCAATGTTGGTTCCTTAACGACATACATGTGGTTCAACAATATTTCAAAAAAAATTGCCTGGAGAGTGCATGCGGTAAGTTTTAATCCCATTCCGAGAAAAAGATACAACTATAAATAGCACAACCAAATAGCCAAAACTTTAATTAAATGAATGCTCATTAAACTTTGTCATAGGTACTACTTATGGAACAGAAAAACATTATCCATTGTTCACTTGTCTATTCAAACTGTTAGACATCCATCACTATGGTGAGTTCCATTACTCCCACTCGACGAAAATTGACACGTGTCGACGGAAATAAGACTTGCCGCGTCGTGAATTCATGCCAACTCGGTAAGAAACGCACCAACTAAAATGACACTTTCTTTGCAAATATTTGGGAAAACTTCTTTTGCCAAAGCTGGGAAGGCATCAACCTGAGGTTTTAATCTTTGGGGGAAAAAAAATGTTTTCCCAATTTTACAAAGAAAGTGTCATTTTAGTTGGTTCCCAGTTAGCATGAATTCACATTGCCACGTCGAATTTCCATCACATGGATGGGAAATAATTTGAATACATGAGTGAGCAATGGGTGGAGTCAGGAGTGAGCAACCTTTTGTTCAACGAGTAAGTAGTAACTTAACCCAAGGAAAAATTTAATGAGCATTCATCTAATTAACTCAAATTCGTGCACAGAAAAGGAATGGCAGCGATGTTCAAATACTGAGGCAACGTCCCACTTGTGCATAAGCTCAGAAATTTTTTCATCCAGCGATTCTTCAATACTGAATATGTGTTCCATTTGTGCTTTTCAAAAGCACCAAAATCCATAAAGTTTCGATTTTTAAGCAGGTTATCACCGATTAAAAATTAATTCTGGTTTAATTTCGTCAAATTGTGAAACTAATCAAATTCTGAATGAAAAAAAAAAGGCATTAGTAAATAGTGATGATGAATAAAAATAGGAAAGATTGAAAAAGTCACTTACTCTTGAACTCCTTAGCTGTAATATCTGGGAAAATAGGTAGAGAAATTCTAGTACCCAAATTTGTATTGATAAAAACTGGTGTTTCAACACTGGAAGAAACCATTGAAAGTACCGCATGGAGTTCCCGATTCTCTGTTTATGCATTCGGCTTCAATCACATAATGAAACCAGGGCAATGTGCCGAAACAAGCAGCACAGGAAAGTGAGCGAATTAATAATAATTTCTTATATTAATTTATTTATTTAAATTATAAAATAAAAGAATAAAAGACACATAATTTGGCACGTGCACATTAGTTGCACTCTCTTTCTAAGGTTTTAAATACTCATTTTTAACCACATATTCACACAATACAATATTTTATACGTAAATTAAAAAAAAAGAAAAATTTCTATTGTGTAACCAAACATTCTCAAAAAACCCACTATTCAAAATAATGTTTTTCCAAAAAAAATTGTAACTAAACAGGGGCTAAAATAACATATTCAAAGATACACCTAGTTTTCGAAAATAATTTCTACCGACTTCTATAATGTTGCAATACTTTATAATTTACGTGATTTTTCAAGTTAGTTCCCCGAATGTACGTAAGCATATCAACGAGCCGAGCCGAGCCGAGCCGAGTCGAACTCGAGCAAAAAAAAAAAGCTCGTGTCGAGCCCGAGCTTTTTTTGGCTCGAGCCGAGCCGAGCGAATCCGAGCCCAAGCAAAATAAATGAGGCTCGGCCCGAGCCTTAGCGGGCCGGGCCGAGCCCGAGCTGAGCCTGCTCGGATTTTATTTAAAAAAAAAGAAAGAAAAAAAAAAATTTCTGCTGCAGGCAGCTATTGTAGCTGCCTGCTGGGCAGCTAAAATGCTGGCAGCATGCAGCATTTTTAGCTCCCTGCTGGGAGCTAAAAAGCTCCCAGCAGGCAGCATTTTAGCTGCATGCTGGGCAGCTATTTTATTTCTTTTTAAATTTTTTTTTAATATACGGGTCGGCCCGAGCCTAGGCTCGGTCGATCGAGCCCTAGTCGGGCTCGGCTCGGGCTTTTTTCGAGCCGAGCATGAGTCGCCCGAGCCGACGAGCTTTTTTGACATAGCTAAATGTACGTAGTTGTGTAACGAACCCTTAAAAAATTCTGTGGGCCTTACGGGCTGGACTTTTGACTGGATTTGGGCTACAGCATTTTCGGTAGAACAATTGAGCTTTTCCATTTTTATACGACGTCGTATACGACTTGATTAATTTTCTAACAGCCCGGTAGGTGGATAAAATATTTGTGCTACACCCTCATTTCCGTGACACGTAATATCAGTGCCCTAATCATCTTCATCCCTTAGCAGCAACAGAGGCTGTGAAATGAGGAGCAGAGAATGCAAACACTTTCTGGTTCGGGCCATGACCGAGGCCCGAAACCGAAACCTGTTATTCCCATTAAACCGCACTCTATGCTCTTCTTCCAATTCTTCCAACTTGGCGCTGAAGAATGTGACGAAGTCGAACTTCGAGCCGGCGCTAGCCGAGCTCCGGAGCCACGTTAGGGAAGCTGACTTCGTGTCGATCGACTTGGAGATGACGGGGGTTACAAGCGCCCCCTGGCGAGAATCATTCGAGTTCGATATCCGGTACCTCAAGGCCAAAGATTCCGCAGAGAAATTCGCCGTCGTTCAGTTCGGTGTCTGTCCCTTTCGCTGGGACTCAAATAATCGCTCTTTCATTGCTCATCCGTAAATGGCTTAATTACGATGCTATAAGATATGAGAAATAAAAAAGAAGCATTTTTAGTTTTACTTTTATCGAAAGTGGGAGGCTTTATCTCATCTCAGTGATGTGTGGTTTCGGCAGGCACAATTTTTACATATTTCCGCGGCAAGAAATTCGAGGTGACTGCTCATCTTATGAGTTTTCATGCCAGGCAACCTCCCTTGACTTCTTGGCTAAATACCAGTTTGATTTCAATGCTTGTATTTATGAAGGTGAGTTGATTATACTTATTATCTTCCCCTCAACCTTAACATTACGATTATGAACAAGTGGATAATGAAGTATTGGCACTCTTCTGTTCGAATGCTCAGGTGGATAATGGAATTCATAAACACCTATAATGTTAGCTTTTATAGTTGGATTACCTGTTTCAGGATTTTCTCTGATAATTCTAGTTTTTGGTTGCCCTGATGGTAAAAATGGAACAAATAGTGCAGAAATGACATGGGTAATTGAATTTAGCATTCTGCAGTTAAAGGATGCTTATTTATTTGCACGACCTCATAAAAGTACAGTATGATGGTATGCAGATTATTTCGATCATTGTGAATCATGAGATTGTTAATGCCTCCGTAAGATGAGTACTCTGATGGATGATCAATGATCCTCATGAGATGGTCTTTTGATCTGTGTTGTATTTCTATTTGTTTGCTTCACGGCTCTAGTAAATGGATTTTACTTGTATTATTTTCTTAAATTACTCAAAGCTATCAAGTCTGATTTCAACGACACTTCATTTGTTTTCTTCAGGAAAGTTGCTATTATTTTGTTACGGGTCTTTCTGGAAGTTCAGTTCCAGTCTTCATAACTTATTCTACACACTCATAACCTTAGAATATCTCCAGTTGTCTGTTGATTCATAACCTTAGAATATCTCCAGTTGTCTGTTGATTTTATTTGGAGATTTTACACTCTTAAGTAATCTCAGGAATATCTTCTTTATCCAGAAGCCAAGAGGAGGAAGCATTGAAACGGATAAATTCAGTGTACAAGGACGAGTCTTCTAAGTTGTTCTCTAGCTTAAAAGCTGGTGCAGACAACAGTTGGTTAGAATGGCAGATATTTTGCTTGCTGAGAGAATGAAGAACAAAATTGGTGAATGGCGTGCTGGATTGTTATACAATACAAATGAAGGATATGGGTTTCAGGGAAGTTCGAATGACACAAATCTGAATTTGCAGACTATTTTCTTCAAGATGCGTCCTGCCCTTGTTCTGAATGCTTTGACTTCCCGCCAGCTAAGGTCGATTGAGTTGGTAATGTATTTTTTCCCCTTCTGCTTTCATTTTTATTCGTTAGTTGTCATCATGGACATCAAGTAAATAAATATAGGATTTTTTATATTCCACTACTTACCGCTTGCTTCCACTACAGTCCTAGAAAATAGTTTCGATGGGTTATGTATTGCAGATTTATCCATATTCTTCTGTCCTTACCCTCTATCTCTGGCAGTGTGCACATGGATTCTGTTTATCTTTGCAATTAAATTATCGTGAACTTTGTTTATTAATTATTTTGATGGAATGCTGTGTCTTTGTCTATTTGTCTTTCCATGTATTGATATAACCCTTTGTGCTGTTTTTGTTATTTTTATTGCTATTGTTATTGGATTATGAAGGTCCCCCAAAAGCACTTTGAAGATCTTGCTTATGTCCATCTGACTGGTGAAACTTCCTGTCCGCAACCATTAGTTGTCTATACAGATTCCACTGAAGACAAAGATTTGCTGATGGTAAAACTTACCTTGACATGGTCTTCTGTTAAGTTTTCTTTTTATTTGACATCTTTCGTTAAAATAAGTAGTTTCTTTCACCCTTGAAACTTTGCGAAGACTGCAAATTATTTATTTATTTAGTCGTAGTTGCAAAAGGAATTTCAAGTTTTTATATCACGTGTTAAAAATATGTAGAGAGACGTTAATATAATTTCGAGTGTCCATAATATTTATGCATGATGAAGATAAAAATGTTACGGAGATCAATAATGGATGTTTTATTGTGGTCTGTTCCTAATAGTCATTTGATTTCATATGATAATAATATAGGGCCTGTTTGGGCCGGATTAAAATCTGATATTAACCACATCTTTTATGGTCTCACATCTTTTCAACCACACATTTTAAAAGTTTCTATCACAATCCACTAAAAATTTAATTTTAATCTCCACCAAACACCCTCATAATCTCTTTGTACCCTTTTATTGAGCAGAGGGAGATTAAGGATTGTCGTCGAAAAGAAGCAGTAAAGAATATAAAAGCTGCAGTTGGATTTCGACATGTTATTGATCTCCTTTCCACTGAAAGAAAGTTGATTATTGGTCACAATTGTTTTCTTGGTACTATTATTACATACAATTTTCTTTTCTAGTGTTGTTCTTCATCTTTTAAACTCTATATTTCCTTTGGATGATTTGTTGGATTGGTGCAGATATAGCGCACATATACGACAAATTTGTTGGTCCTCTTCCTTTGACAGCCGAAGAGTATGTCTCAGAGGTTCAAAAGAAGTACTGCGAATTCAGATAGCAGTTTTTTGCATCTTGTAAAGAAAGGCAGCACATCGCTTTCCAAAGCATTTACCTTCATTGTGTCCGCAAATTGCATCTTCCAAAGCATTTACCTTCATTGGTTCTCCTTGTTCTTCTTTCCCTTGAATTTTCTTTTTAATGTTGCATAGTTCTTTTTTAATGCTTAATTGATGCACTCTCTGTAGCTTGACAAAAAAAATCTCTTTCTTCTACTAATATCGAAAGTCATATTACTTTATAGTTAGGTTTATACAGTGTTCATTCAAGCAAGTGGAGATTGCTCAAGGCATATTGAATTTTTAATTAAGTTTCTGAATTTGCCATTTTTGCCCCTTAAATCATAATATGGCAGAAATAACAAAAGAAGAATAATCAATTGGTAGAATGCTGATAATTAATGTCAAGAATTTTAACTTTCCAGAAGCCCTAATTTTTCTTTATCCCAATGTCTAGTTGAGAATATTTAGTATCAAATATGCTGATCTTTCAGTAATCTAGAAGTTATCCAGAAATGTTTGCTATGTAGACCAAAAGCCATTCAATCAGTGTCCAACTTTGTGGAACATAAGCACCATCAAAACCCACTAAACTAACGACTTTAATGGTGGCTGCGATTAATAATGCATCAGTCATCAATAATTGAGCACAAGAACTGTCGTTTGTAACTGTAATAAATCCCCTGTCGCATTATGTATCCGTTCTAACTGCTTATAATTCTTCCATGCTATAGTTGCATGTACAGATAACCTTTACCATTTTTCCCATCATCAGTTTATGTGGTAACACACACTTAAATGATTTTAAATAATGATAATCGAATCAATGTATAATTAGATTGGGAAAATGACTTGGGAAGGAAACCTAGTTTGAGAACAGCTATGGAAGAGAGACTAAAAATTTGTCATATTGGAACAGGGACTGAAAATTTGGTTCATATTTGCAGATTCTCAAATTGGAACTCTGGAGCCAAGCATGAAGCTGGATATGATGCTTTTATGACAGGATATGTTTTTGCTCAGGCATGCACTGATCTAGGAATTGATTTCAATCTTCATGCACCACCTATTGATTTAGTACACAGTGAAGCTCCAGAAGTATATAAGTCATCTGTACCTTAACTGGATAAATGGAGACGTTATTGATCTTAGAACAGGGAAATGTCCTGCTGACTCTATAGGTTCTACGAATATTAAGCATCGGTACCCAAAGATATTGTTTTCGAACATAGTTATATTGTGGGATCTATTATCAAAGCTAAAGGCTAGAGAGAGAGAAGAATGTATGTCTAAAGTTTTTGGCGCAGATTCTGTTACCTCCATTTTTCACTTGGACGAGACTGCAGCCTTTGTTCAGTTCAGCAAACAAGAATTTGTCTTTCGTTTTCTTGAATTGAAGGACACCTTAGAACAAAAGAGTGATCCAATCTCAGTTTTGCATCCCCTATCTAAGATTTTGGACGGTGGACATATTCGTGCCGCCAGTTATGAAATATATAAAGAGATTTGCAGTTATCCTATATCAGAGGTTCTATTTTCTGATCAGGCTGAGGCGGTGGGCATTGAACGGAGAACCAGACTGCTAGAACCTATTGAAGAAGTTGAAAAACAGGAAGACAACACTTCTAGTGTTTCTCATGGCAAAAACGAGGCGTGCCCTATAAATAATGCAACTGGTGCTCCATCAAGCTGCCATTTTCCAACTGATGAACTCATAGACTCTTTATATCCAGTTCAAGCTCAGTTGAGCAAATAGAGTAGACATTTATTTTTTGGTACGAAATCGAAAATTTTATACAGTACACATTCCTTGTTGAAATTATGTTTGGCTAGCAAAAAGGATCCCTGTATTGGTTCTTTAATCCAATGGGGAATTGCTGTAAATGAGTAGAAAGATATCTTTTCGTTTCTCCACGTAAATTTAGACAATTATGAAAATCAGCGAGTTATAATGTTACACAAGATCTCTACAATCTGTCTTATCTTTTACCATTCATATTTCATTTCATATTCATTTCACAGTTTTCCATTGGAATTTTCTTGTTTTCATGCAACAATTTGATGGACTAAGGTGTAAACTGAGTGGTACTAGCATGATTTGGATCATATATTTCGACCCATGAATGTTCAGGATAGTTTTCAATAAGAGAATTACTGAAATCATCGAGTGTCACCGCATCAAGAATCAATTACAATGTCACTAAAAAGTATGAAACCAAAGCAACCTAAGAAAATCTAGCAACTAATGAAACCTATATAACAATAATGTCTTTTACATGAACAAATAGAGAACGACAAACAGGCCAGTAACAACAGTCGTGAAATAAGACAAAGCAAAGAGCTTGGTGGTAGAATTAATGCCCGGTGGTTCCCAGTTGTCTGAATCCCAACCACCACCAGCTCCTCCCGGGGATGGAGCTGGCCCAGGTGACTCCACTTCAGATGGATGCATCACTCGAATATTAATCTTTTGACCAACTTTGCAGTGATCAGACTTCCCGCTGATGAAATAGAAGAACCCCGAACGATCAAATTGGAAAACTGTGTTTCCATCTTCAAATTTGGAGATAGGGTTTGACGTGTTGCAGTTCAAGTAATCAGCAGAGTTCACCTCCAGAACTGAGTCATTTCTGTACTTGAAATCTGAAGCAAATAGAAAATCAACAAACTAAATGCAAAAACTAGTAAATATTCATAGAAATCACTTACAAACTGTGTCTCCAATATGGAATCTGTTTTTAGCAGCCCATTGATTGTAAGTCTGAGGATCCTTTACAGTTGGTTTAGTCCACCCTTTCTCATCTCCAACATCGAACCGGTACGAATTCACCAAGACAGCAGCAAAAATGGTTGACAGCAAAACAGTTTTGAAGGTGATTGAAGCAGAAGCCATTAGATATATTAGTAGAAGTATTGTGAATATTTGTGTTTCGAATGCTAGTGCAGAAGATTGTATATAACACAAGTGAGAGTATAAAAATTGGTGTTTGAGTTCTTATAATAGGGAAAAGGAAGCCATGGCAGGCAGTTATATTTGAGGCATATGGAGAGGGAAGAGTGGGAAGTGGGATGTATCAGTTAAGCTTACGTGACTTGTTCCATTTTTCAAATGCTAGAAACAGTCAAACTTTGGGTTTAAAGGGGAAAATTCCCTCAAAGGACTCCATTTTTTTTTAAAAATATTAATTAAACTCTTAACCAACGTTTGGCCTCATTTTGAGACGACCACGGGTCGAGCAAGACACCTTTTTACACGAGGCGCTGGATCGTGGAGGTTAGATTCGGTTCGGCCCTTTAAATCTTGGCTTCATGCCAAGCTCACGTGTCTAAAGGTCGAGCTTGTTCGATTCAGTTTATTTTCACCTCTAATACAATGCGTTCACAAAAGATATTACATTCAACATACAAATTTCTAAAATTAATTAAATAATAAGTCGAAACAGCCAACATCACACGACTTACTTCATGTGAAAACTTGTGAGTCTTAATTTCTTCCTTGTGACAGATGTAAATTAAATATTTCCTCACATGAAAATTATAACACGAAAAAATCTTTAACGAGATAAAAGTAAACTAGACTCAAAATCTCATGTGCGATTGTGTGTTCAAAACTTGTGAGCTTGTGCAAAAGATTCTCATAATTCTTTCTATTTTACATCCACAAATGTTTTATTCACCTCATGAAGGAATTCCATTTACGAATGCATAGACAAAGCACGAGGTCACTCGAGAATTTGAGACTAAAGGTCATTATCAAGTTATATTTAGCTAAACAAGATCTATTGGTACTCAAAGGCCACATTATCATAGCACATATATACATAAATTGACAGTGGAGGCTTTTTCACCTAATTTTGTAGATTTTCTAAATATGAAGAAAATATTAGGGTCCGGTTTATTTGTGTTTTAGTTTTTAGTTTTAAATTCATTTTTAATTTTATGTTTTGAGGGTTTGTTTTAAGATTTTCAAAAATGTATTTGGTTTATCGTTTTGAAAAATTATTTCTTAAAATAGAAAATTAGAAAACGCGTATGGTTTAATTTTTTTTGAAAATTTGTTTATAGCATTTTATTAAATGAAATTTGATTATTTAGTAAAAACAAAACAATATTACGTTAATATCTTATCATGTAATATTACATTTTGAATTTGGTAGTCTTACAATATTTTTCCTCACTACAAAAGTAAAATAAAAATAAATAATAAATTGAGTTTAAAATATATGAAATAAAAATATATTCTGATCTACGTTCACTTAAATATTTTATTATTATTTTTTATGTAAATCATTAAGAAATTGAACTATTTTTATTTTTTTTAGAAATTTTTATTTTTATTTTTTGAATTTACTTTTCTTGATTTTTTTTTTAAATTTAAAAATNAAACAAAATTTTATCTAAACGTTTGTTTTCCATTTTTTTGAGTGTTTTCAAAATTTTCATAGAAAACACACAAAATGTCAAAATACGTTTGAGTTTTATATTATAAGTTTATCCTTGTTTTCGAAAATGCATTTTCAGAAACACTGAACCAAACATATTTTCAGTGTTTTACAAAAATGAAAAAATTTGAAAATAGCAAACCAAACGCACCCTTAATTATTAACCTATTTTGTATCTACTCTACATTGAAGGTAAATGAGCGCAATCACATCATACATGCTAGTGAGTTGTATAACGTCCGAGATACGTAAAGAACACAATGTCCACTTTAATTATAAAAAGCTCTCACACGGGAAATACTAGTCTCGTATGGCAACGGATAAAGTGTAAAGATTATATCTTTTATTTTGATTATTAGAAAAACTCTGGTGTAAGACGGGCTCGTAACACGTATAGTGTCCCCTTACTAAACTGTAGAGAATAGCAAGATATGTTAGTGAGTCGTATATTGATCCTTCACTAAAGCGTAAGGAATACAAGTTCTACTTAGATCATAAAACCTACCGTGTAAGTTAAGCCAGCGAGTCGTATCTCATTCCGTTACTAAAGCGTAAAAAAATCAAATTCTTCTTAGATCATAAAATATCTCGTGCAAGTTAAGCTAGTGAGTCGCATCTTGTTTAGTTACTAAAGGGTAAAGAATACGAGTTCTACTTATATAATAAAATCTCTATCCAAGACAAGCTAGTAAGTCATATCTTGTTCCGTTACTCAAACGTAAATTATACAAACTCTACTTTATTTTTAAAAAGCTCTCATACAAGTTCATAAACACTTCTTGAACATGCGTTTTTTGTCAAATCTTTCTTTTGAGAATCTGACTTCAGTTTCATTGATTGGTCATATAATAATGTCATACTGTGGTGCGTCACTTTCCAAGCGTTACAAAATCTCCATGATGCCAGTCTCTATAAATTGGGTCTCTCCTAGTGCACTACTGTTTCATTGCAACACCACTCTCTCTCTCTCTCTCTCTCTCTCTCTCTCTCTGTCTCTCTCTCATTCACATACAATTCTTTGGATCAATGGCAATTCAATATTACGATGCATGATTTTCCAGATTAACATACGTGTATAATTATTTTGCAGGTAGGGGAAGATTGCTGGTAAAGCAGGGGAATTTGTTGACAGAAGAGAGAGAGCACAACCCGGCATCGGCAAAGGGTCTTTGTTTATGTTGGGAGTGTGCTTTCTCTTCTTCTGTCATCGACGACGACGCCCTTTTCCCAGATTCAGATCACTCTCAGCCTTCTCTTCTGGTTCTTTCTCAACTTCTTTTTTTACAAGTTAATCTGTTTTGCTGCTGAAATACAACCTCAGATGATCAGTGTGTTTACACACACAAAACTTATGAAGTTGTTTCGATTGAATCATTTGTTAATAAAGATTTGTCGATTTTGATCTCAAAGCATTTTAATTCGTCACTTTATGGATATTAATTTGATGGTTTTTTTTTACCTTAGTTGTCATTTTCGTTTATCACGAAAGTTTCACCATCGAAAAAACCATCAACTTGAACTATTTGGATAATGACTTGATTGGAACAACTTTACAAATTTTGGGACCATATAAGCTAAAAAATAAGTTTGCCAATTTGAAAGTTAGGTGATCGCCAACAGAGTTTAATGCATGTAACATTTGTGTGGAGGGGTGGTGGCAATGGGCTAACCCACAAGGCCATAACTAATATTGTAAATTTTTTTTTGGCCACTTACAAAAATATCCTTAAAATTAATAGTCTTTTGAAAAATTATATATAAAATATTTTGAAAATAAAAAATACTGTATAAACTAAGTGTCACTGTTCAATACAATGTGACACGATGTCACTTTTTTAAGTTAAGTGTTATTTTTTTATTAAAGGGTAATGTTTGTCACTAAAAAAGTGATGAAAATTTTAAGAAAGTGATAGAAAATAACAAAAGAAAAAGAAAAAAATGCTGCAATGTCACATTTTTCAAGTTTAGTGTCATTTTTTATTAAAAAATAAAAATATATTGTTCATTACTCAAAAAAGTAATAGAAATTTCAAGAAAGTGACCAAAACAAAAAAGTGACGAACATTAAAAAAGTGACAGAATCTACCAACTCAAGAAAATTATTAAATATTTACCAAATCACAATAGCTCCAATTGAGCATAGTCTACCCACTAAATACTAAACATGAATTTTAAAGTTCAGCTTTTTTTTTTATTATTATTATTATTAAAAAATGACATAAAATGTTACTTTTATTAAAAATTGATGTTTATCACTAATAAAAAATGACAGAATTTTTTTAAAAAAGTAACAAATAATAAAAATAAAAGTAACATCAAATAAAAAGACAATTGACAAACACTAAAAAAGTGACTAAAACATTAAAAAAAATGTCTCACTTTTTTATGGTTAAGTGTTAACTAGACCAAAATAGCGTCAAAATCTCTCGATTACCAAAACTCTTCTACAAACGTTGATCTATTAGAAATCACAATTGATATATGCTCATATTCTGAAATAAATAATGCATCAAGTCCATTCAATTTCTTTATTTAGTCTATAATAGCTTTACAAGTGATTAACTATTATGATACTACAAACTTATTCATCTTCATCTGCTTCCTCTAGCCATTTTACAATGGACTCCAATGCCTTCACAAAGCTTTGCTTGTGTAGCAATGTAAAGTAAAAATAATTGGGTCAAGTCATATCAAAATTAACACACACAGGATGGAGAGAGAAGAGAACAATATCAAAACCACGAAAAATAATAATGTTACATACTTGTCCTTTGAGTGTGTTCTTTTACAAAACCAGATAGATCTTGATCATAAAGTGATTTATAATTTTTGGAAAACCCGAATCAAAACCAACACGATCTCATGCACCATGCGAATCATCTCTACACAATTGCGCCACAATATAATATAGAATTATGCTTTTGGAAATCATGTTTACTACCCAAAAAAGTGAAAAAAGGTCATGACAAATTATCACAAAAGAGACCACTACACTCGTTCACTTAACATCAGTTAAAAACTTCACTGTAATTGAGCTCACCAGTTACTATTCTTTAAACTGTCATATGCCTTATCCTTGTAGAGGTCTTGATACCATTATCAAGATTTTCCTTTTGCCTATTCATCTCATAGCTTTCTCTATGACGTTTGTTTTTATGTTCTTTCATCTCGACCTAGTGTAGTTCATCATTGATTATTTCGCAAATCCCTTTTCAAAGGACGAGAAGTTTGATCTTCCATCATCAGTACCATGTAAAACCGCTAACATGGTCCATGTCCCCCACCAAATTTATCAACATTAAAATGTTGCTCATCATTTTCTTCCATTCATTTCAAACGGTCCTTTTATTAATAATTTGCTCACTACAAAAAAATGCATATTTACGTTCATAGATTTTATAGTGTATTTAATACAAACAATCAATTCAAGTAATAGAAATGAAAAACATATAACCATTATTCAATATTAATAATCAATCAAATAAACATAATTCGTTAAGTAGAAGTCAAATTGAACATAATCATTTCAAACATATTCAATGTACACAATTTGATAGGAGAAAATGCAATTTAGGTTTTAATAAGTTGAAATTTTGATTAGGAAGTGAAGATTTATAGTAGATGTAATAATTTTTAGACAAATTTTAAAAAATTAGAAGGGTTAAAATTTTGGTCAAAGGCGGCGCGTACACTTATTTTTCCGATAGCACAAAAGGGTAATCATTCGATAGCTTAAAATTGTTGGTCATTTTCACTTACAGAAGTGCAGAATCATCAAGAAAAACGTTAGAACTCAAGGATACAGAAGTACGACCTATAGAACAGACCCTGTTCAAATATGGTCATCTTTCGATGTGGGATGGTAGCCTGCGGTATATCTTCATCTGGTCCGGGTGGCTCTATTAATTGGGTATATACAACTTGGCTTTTNAAATTTTGGTCAAAGGCGGCGCGTACACTTATTTTTCCGATAGCACAAAAGGGTAATCATTCGATAGCTTAAAATTGTTGGTCATTTTCACTTACAGAAGTGCAGAATCATCAAGAAAAACGTTAGAACTCAAGGATACAGAAGTACGACCTATAGAACAGACCCTGTTCAAATATGGTCATCTTTCGATGTGGGATGGTAGCCTGCGGTATATCTTCATCTGGTCCGGGTGGCTCTATTAATTGGGTATATACAACTTGGCTTTTATATAATATTTCGGCCGTGCCCCCAAAACATTTAGCCAACCCAAAAGTGGATTTTTGGACGTGAAGCCCAGTGTCTTATTGTCTCATAAGATATTACTATAATTTATTATATCTTTTTTCTTTTCTTATCAATATTTACTCAATTAATTGAATTTTTTCTTTGAAAAAATTATCTATTTGACTCCAAGTTTGTAACATTTTCCATTCTACTCATGTAGCATACCATTTTTTTTTTTTATTGTTAAGCGTATGTTTGGGAGAGATTATTTAAAGTGAAAATTTATTTTTTTAGAGAATGTGTAATTAAAAAGTTTAAAAACAAAAATTACGGGTCATGAGCAAAATTATTATGGTAAAAATTATGATTAAAAATGAATGGAGAAAAATAATTTTCAAATAAATTGAGTCAAACAAGCGCTAAATTTAGCTGCTATTTTGTAAGTGGTATGCATGAAGTTTATTAGTTTTTGATGTAGACTCAATCATCCTGTGTCAATTATATAATATACGATTAGATTACATATTAAGTTACACTAAAAATAATTAAAGAAAAGTTTGATCGGGTTTTTATTGGTCATTTGACAATACATTTGTTGTTTAATATTTTGAAAAATTAGATGTATTACTATTCGTCATTCATTAGAAAGAAGCACAAGTACAGTCTTGTCGTTGTTATTATTCACAAAAAAGAACAAGGGAGTCGAGAAGAGTTATTGTTCTTATTTACTCAAAAAAGAAAAGAAAAGAAAAGAAAATAAGGGAGTCGAAAAGAATAAGAAAAAGTTGATATAGTGAGTTCAAAAATAATTCAAAATCCGACTTTTTCATTCTATATGGTAGCCAAGAAGTAGCTTTCATGCCATATAATTAAATTATAGCATATCCCCAGAGTTTCACAAAGCTGTACAATTGCAAATGTTTATGTTTAAAATTACATCACGATACGGTAATATCCTCATCCCAATATGAAAGAATATATTATCTCTAATACGGTACAATCTAACTCATCAAACATGACAGAATTCTTTGAACATCGTGCAGTGATAATTCGCCCATGTTAGCTAAAAATCATTTTTTACCATATTTTGATATAAGTTAAAATGTATGGTTGAAAAATTGATAAAAATTATGGATCATATCAAACCTTGAGTACAGAGCTGTGCTCAAGGACGAAGTCAGAGGGGTGGCAAAAATATTATATCATTAATGTAAAAGAAACGACAACCATAACCTGCTTATATGGAAAAAGTACAAAAATAAAAGAATATTATATCAGTACATGTCAAAATCTTACTTCACTCGTTTGATTTTAAACTCAGATTCAGGCATCACACTGTCTTCACAATCTAAGACAATGTCATCAATACTTCAGAGGAAGACTGTTAGAGAAACTAAGAGTCGGCTTCGCCTTTTGGCACGAGCACTTCATTGTTGAGGATCTGAAGAACTCCACTCATTGGAGGCCTATACATGCTATCTGGATTGGCGAAACTCAGGCCTATAATAAGCAGAAGCTTTTTCATCGAAATTACAATTCGTGTTTTTATCCGCTGCTTTGATTATCTTTCCTTCGGAATGGAGCTTCCATACCCAATCCACTAAGTTCACCAATTAATGGCTTTCTGATTCCCTCTCAATCGGCCTTCTCCCACTGGCTAGTTCAAGAATAACCACGCCATAGCTCAAAACATCGGCTTTCTCAGTTGCTTTACCGTATTGAAGGTATTCAGAAGCAATATATCCCATAGTTCCTCTCGTGCGAGTTGAAACCAGACTTTTTCCATGGTCCATTATCCTTGCTAATCCGAACTCCCTTAACCGTGCATTGTAATTCGCATCCAGCATTATATTACTAGTCTTTATGTCTCTATGAATCACTCGCTGTTCACATTCTTGATGCAAATACGTAAGAACAGAGGCCAGTCCAACAGCAATATTATATCTATATGACCATTGCAGTGGATTCCCACGTTCAGATTCTGCGTAAAGCACCTCATCAAGACTCCCATGAGGCATAAACTCATAAACAAGCAGTATTTCACCATTCTCAACACACCAACCTTGGAGAGGAACTAAATTTTTGTGCCTCAAACAAGCTATAATAGATCATTCAGCAAGGAATTGGTTTTACCCTCGTGGGCATGCTTTGATCTTTTGACAGCAGAAATAGTACCCAAATCCGGGAAAAAGGCCTTATAAACAGTGCCAAAAGCTCCTCGCCCAAGAATCCTGCTTGAACGAAACCTTCGTGTCTATTTTATCTCTTTGTAGCTGTGCTGCCTTGGTGCAGTGAGAAGTTCTGCTTTCGAGCTTTTTTCAGTTCTGACGTCCCTCCATTTCTTGACAGATATCCAACCAAATACCACAAGAACAAAGCAAAACAAATCAGGAAAGCCGATCCCAAGACCCAGTCTGATCCTCTTGTGATGTCTATCGCCAGAACACTAATCTAAATAACAATATAATTCATCTTAGTTGTTCAATTAATCTTGGATCCACCTTTAATTATCGATATTGAACAATTACGAATAATGTTATTCATGGACAATTGTGACTATTATAACATCACCACGAATAATAAATAAAATAAAAGTTAAAAAGCCCTTGCGTGGACCACACAGTAGGAAAAAAATACTAGACAACACTGCAACATTGTCATTAGATGTGGATCATAAGTTCAATTTTTCCTAAAAGATAAGCTAAAGTAAAGCAGGCTTGGGGCCTGTTTGTCTAGAACAACTTTTCGGGAAGCTCTTTTATAAGAAGTAGATGTAAAATAGAAATTCGGCCACGGCCAAACACGTCCTTAATCTGTTTAGCTTTGAGGCGGCAGCTCTGCTATAAAGTTGAATGGAGAGGCTGAAGTGGAGTTTCACTGTTGCAGTGGAAGCTGCTGCAGGTATCCCTATCATTCACTGACCATCATTCATTGGGTAGAAGCATGTCAGGTAACTACTATTGGACCACCACACGATCCTTACTGCACCCAACCACAACAGATCGACGATGGTAGGGCTATCAATCACGTTCTGGTCTAGCAATCATGGCTCATCCACCAGACTTGATCTCCTGTCTCCTTCAAATTTAATTTAATTTAAGGGTACAGTAGGTACGACCTATTGAACCAATCCTGTTCAATAATGGTCGTGTTTATTTGTTTCGGTGTCTGCTTATTAATATTTACTCAATTAATCGAATTTTTTCTTTGAAAAAAATATCAATTTGATTCCAAGTTTGTAACATTTTACATTCTACTCAATGGTTCTGTCGCATACCAATAATTTTTATTTTTCTTAAATTGTCATGCATTTGTTTGGGAGATTATTTGAAATGAGAATTTAATTTTTTTAGAGAATATATGATAAAAAGTAAAATAAATAAATAAATAATTATGGGTTACAGTAAATTATTATAGCAAAAAAATGTGATTGAAAATGAATTTCAAGAAAAATCATTTTTAAATAAACTGAATCAAGCATACGCTTGTCTACTATTCTGTAAGCGGTATGTGTGAAATATATTGGGGACCTGTTTGTTTCTGATTAAAATCAGATTTTAATCTGAGTCAAAGTCAAACAATCATTATTAACCATATTTTTTGTGGGTCCTACAACTTTTCAACTATACATTTCAAAAACCTCTATCACAATCTACTAAAAATCTAATTTTAATCCATACCAAACACCCACTAGGAGTTGTTCTCTTCGTATTTGAGTTTTGAATTCATTTTGGATTTGTGTTTTGAGTGTCTATTTTTGAGATTGTTGAAAATATCTTCTTTTTGTCATTTTTAAAAATTATTTTCAAAAATAGAAAATTGGAAAATTTGTTCTCTTCTTCCCCTCCTCTCTGTCGTCTCACTCACAAGGCCATTGACGCTGAATACCACGGTGGAGCTGTTGCGACGAGTAGCGAGCGGCACTCCATGCGATCGCCGATTTCTTCGTCCCTTTTTTTTTATGCGGAGGATGGTTTGGGTGCATGGTGTGCAGCGGTTAGATGCAGCGTCACCAACTTCTTCTGTTGTTGTGACTGTGGCAGTGGTTTTGGATCGCATGTCACCGGCTTCTTTTGATGTTCTTCTTCTGTTGTGGTTGGATCGCGACGTCGCAGGCTTCTTCTGCTATTATGGCTGTGGTGGTGGTGGTAGTTTTGGTGGCACGACGGCGATGGCGATGGTTTTTGTTGCTAGTGTAACTGAAAACAGCAAAATTTGTTTCGAAAATTCTAGCTTGATTTTAACTGAAAACACCCAAAACGACATTTTTGACATTTTCGATTTTCTTTGTAAATTTTAAACTCGTTTTGAAAATAGGTAAGTAAACATTTTTTTACTGTTTTGAAAAATTGAAAACAGAAAACATTGAAAACGACAAAGAGAACAACCCTAATTTTTGATGTAGACTCAATCATCCTTTGTCAATTATATAATACAAGATTAGATTATATGGTAAGTTAAATTAAAAATAATTAAAGAGTTTGAGAGGGTTTTTATTGGTCATTTGACAATACATTTGTTGTTTAATATTTTGAGAAATTAGATGTACTCATCGTTGCAGATTATACTATTCATCATTCATTAAAAAAAGACAGAAGTATGATCGTTGTTCTTATTCACAAAAAAGAACAAGGGAGTCGAGAAGAGTTTTTGTTCTTATTTACGCAAAAAAAAAAATGAATAAATTAAAATAAGGGAGTCGAAAAGAACAAGAAAAAGTTGATATAATGAGTTCAAAAATAATTCAAAATCCGACATTTTCATTCAATATAGTAGCCAAGAAGTAGCTTTCATGCCATATAATTAAATTATAGCATATCTATTACTAGTCCCTCTTAATTACTTGTGTATCCCAGAGTATTAATGTTCACAAAGAACATTAATTTTAACCGTACAAAGTGCAAATGCTATATGCTTAAAATTGTATCACGACAATTCTATACGGTAATATCTTCGTCCCAATATGAAAGAACATATTATCTCCAATACAATACAATCTAATGCATCAAATGTGACATAATTCATTGAATGTCATGCAGCGATAATTCGCCCATGTTTGGTGCAACTAAAAATCATTTTTTTAGTAGATTTTGATAAAAAGTTAAAATGTATAGTTGAAAAGTTGATAAAAAATGCGGATCTCATCAAATGAATAATTAAAATTAACCGTTGACTTTGAATTAGTTTTATTAACTTGTTTAGCTAAGCCAAACAGGGTTGCATATTTTGTGATATGGGGCTCCTCAATTTTCTTTCTCCAAACGTGCAACATTAAAGATTTTTTAATTGCAACATAGTAGGTAAATCCCTTTGTAATTCTAGGTGTTGCTCTGGAGTTTGGGTCCAGTTCTATGCCTGAAAATGCAGATATTAAATGCCAGTTGCTCCCAGGCTCAACAGCTTTTGCAACTCAAAGGATTAGTCTTGAATTCCAACTACTTTTCATCACTTTTAATTCATAATTCTGCATTTCTAATTGCATATTTTTTAGCACAAATGTCACAATTTATCTTCCATAAATAGATACTACAGTTTAGAGCCAACTACCAAACCTCAACCTTCTCCTTCCCCTACCTAGGGAGGACCTTACACAACAATGTCAGTAGTCTTTCTTCTATACCTTGCCCTCTTTATACATGATCATCTGTCCTTTGCACGTCCGATAGCACGTATATCAGGACCAATCCAATGGTAATTTCTCTTGCTTAGCTTTTTTTTATTAAAATTGCAATGTATATGTAAAATCTATGCCAAAACTGATTGAAGTTATGCTTACCTTTTCTGATTTGCAGGAGAATGATCAAGAACTCAACTGATGGACTTGGAGGAGGATCGTGTAGAACAGGTAATCCCATTGATGATTGCTGGAGGTGTGACCCTGATTGGGAATCCAACCGCAAAGTGCTAGCTGATTGCGCGATTGGCTTTGGACGAAATGCCATTGGTGGTAGAGATGGTGAATACTACATTGTCACAAGGGACGATGATGATCCAAAGGATCCCAGTCTGGGCATGCTCCGACACGCAGTCATCCAAGAGGAACCCCTGTGGATTATATTTGATCATGACATGAACATCAAACTGAAAGAAGAACTCATGATGAACTCATACAAGACCATAGATGGTAGAGGGTTTAAAGTTGAAATATCAAATGGACCGTGCATAACCATACAAAGTGTGACTAATATCATTATTCATGGCATCTACATACACAATTGTGTGCAGGCAGGGAATGCAATTGTGACGGACTCCCCACATCATTATCAATTGAGAGGCATATCAGATGGGGATGGCATTTCAGTATTTGGGGCTCGGGACATTTGGATCGACCATTGTACGCTAGCCAAATGTCATGACGGCCTTATTGACATAGTGTATGGATCGACGGCCATAACCATCTCCAACAACTACATGTTTCAACATAACGAAGTCATGCTCATGGGACACAACGACGATTTTGTTGCAGACAAGAATATGCAAGTTACCGTTGCTTTTAATTACTTCGGAGAAGGTCTGGTTCAACGAATTCCACGGTAACTAGCTAGTTTCGAAATTCGTAGAACAACGTAATTAAAAGAATATAGTAGCTCTATTCCAACTAAGAGATTTTTGTTAACTCTTGTAGGTGTAGACATGGCTATTTTCACATTGTAAACAATGTATACACTGGTTGGGAGATGTATGCTATCGGAGGAAGTGCTAATCCAACAATCAATAGCCAAGGCAACGTCTTCTTTGCATCAGACGACGAATCTACAAAAGAGGTATGTTTTGCTTCGTGTACTTCAGTAACAATCTTGAAACTTACTAATTACTACTGATCACCTTACGACAATACAAGAGAACTAAGATTTTGTACTGCATTTTACTCCAAAATACTTCAATATTCATGTTTAGTTTTGATTTACGTACCTTATATTCAGGTGACGAAACGTGAAAGCCCAGATGGTTCTGCAGAATGGAAGAAGTGGAACTGGAGATCGGACGGGGATTTGTTACTAAATGGTGCACAGTTTACGCCTTCCGGAAATGGAACTTCAGGGAGCTATGCTAAAGCTTCGAGCATGGTGGCAAGACCGGCTTCACTTCTAACAAACATCATGCCATCTGCAGGAGTTCTCAATTGCAATATTGGCCAAATATGCTAAAATTCCATCAACCATATCGTTTAAAATTTTTTATGCCCAGTATTTTCCTGAAAGAACCGTATAGTTGTATGCATTCAAGAATTTGCACATTGAATTAAAACTTTTGCACCTAAAAGCTCACCTTTGAAAGTTTGGGACCTAAAACCTCATATATGAAAGTTAGTAACCCATGACTACACTACGCGAAAGGTCGGGAAGCAAAATCAAGCCAGGCCTAACTACGTGCTTCATGCTAAATGAACGGTCAAGATCAATCCACTTCTGAAAAATTGAATGGCGCCAAACTCGTCTCGCGAAGTTACATTATTGCAACAAAACGGTCCAAAACTATCCACGTGCCTCCTAGATCGTATAGCATTTGATCCAACGTATCTCACTCTCTCTCCCTCCATTCAAACCCGCTCTATGTCCTCCCGTAAAAAATTCTCCTCGGATATTCAACATTTCAGGCACCGGAATTTTCACCGGAGTATGAAATGTCGATTTCTCGACTAAATGCTATGTGTAGCTTACTGTTGAATTTCACGTCTTCGGTCTTCGTCGTTTTAAATTTTGCGATAATTTTACAATTAAAAACTTCAATTATACCAGGTACTCCTCGATTTGTCCGTTTCTACTTTCAATTTTTTTCCTTTGGCTTTATTGCGCGGCGTTTCAAATTCAAAACTTTGACTCGAATTTTTTCTCCTCAAATTTCTGATATCATAATGTGAATAATCAAAAAAGGCTAAGAATTGTCACTTCAGATCAGTGTTAATAAAATACCTGAAAAATTGGCTTCTCTTCATTCTGTCATCTAGAAAACCTCACCAATTCTATACACCGCAAAATAGATAGCACGGCTCTCCAACAGACCAAGACAGGTTTCTCCCAATTGCGAACGTGAGCAGAGCCATGAAAAAATTCCAAAGACGCGAAAGAAACCGTGCAGGAGTGTGCATCGGAGTTCATCAGCTTCAACACTGGGGAAGCATCGGATGAGTGCCAGACAGGAAGAGAAAGACGATCAAAGGTGACGATATGCCGTGGGCGATGAGTACCGTGGGAATTGGGAGTCGAGGAATCTTTGGACCTGCAAACTTGCTGAGGTGCCGGGATATGGAGGGGGGATGGCCGGGAAAGGAGAGAGAGAGAGAGAGAGAGAGCGCGCGCTCGCAATGGCAATGTGGTGAATATTGGAAATACTGGGACTGATTATTAAAGGATGTATGGTACCGTGGATAGTTTTGCTTGATTTCTAAGCCTTCGAGTATTTTATTTTCCGGGAAAGGTATTTTGAACCGATCGAAGAAGTATTTTAAAATTCGTTCCCACTTTCATTGAGAAAGATGAGATATAAAGAATGAACATCCATCACTGAGAGATAATGAAATTGCATGCACAAATTTAGATAATGAAATTGCATGCACAAATTTTGTGCCCTAGTTTTCATTTTTTTAAATTTATTTTCAATCATACATCTTTTGGGATGCACAACTTCTATTAATTTTATTGTAACTTTATTGTAATACATTCAATCAATTTTCATTAAAATCTACTAAAAATTTAATTTTTATCAAAATCAAACAGTGGCTAACATTGACTATTGCAATCAATCATGATATCTAAAAATATCATTTTTCTATTTAAGGGTCACTACATGAATAATAGATTAAAAAACCTACAACTTTATGCTTGTGTACTTGACAAACTGCAAATCTTCAGCCTACAGTTAACTCTCAATTCCTTAGTGAACAAAAGTTCGCCAGTTAATAAATAAATAAATAAAATTACTGCTTGTTTAATGCTTACCTCGGGTTGGACAGACAACACTGCATGGTAGCATGACTGATATAAAAAGGTTGAACCCCCCACCCCGCCCCACCCCGCCCCACAAGTATTGTAGAGAAGGTAAATTACGGGATGTGCCTCA
This sequence comes from Fraxinus quadrangulata, assembly GCA_903798255.1. Lineage (NCBI taxonomy): Eukaryota > Viridiplantae > Streptophyta > Magnoliopsida > Lamiales > Oleaceae > Fraxinus > Fraxinus quadrangulata. The sequence continues at coordinate 60,044 of CAIGRB010164490.1, forward strand.
GCAGACCAGAATATAAGAGCTGTCATACCGGTGCCCATAAATATTCAATTTCATACCTTGTAAGATGTATGAATCGAACCCTCACATTACGGCTGCTAGCTCAACTAAAACTACCTCACTCTGTCCTTTGCACCACTTAACTTAGCCCCGGAGGGCGGCATGACTGATATAAAAGTAGATGAAGATGACGATTGTGCATAAGTTTATAGGATATACCGATCTTCTTGTTACAGCTATGAGCTATCTAGATAGTCATGCCTTTACGTCTTGGCCAAAAGGCTGATTTTTTCATCCTTCTCGGCATTACTATCTTCATCATCTTGTGCTTCAACCAGCTTTGTAAGCTCGTCATGAATCATGAGTGATAATACCCTAACTACCGTA
>CAIGRB010164525.1:1974-16059 GCA_903798255.1 Fraxinus quadrangulata
CATAGAACAACCAAAATATTCATTGTATTCTCTATAAATGGCTGGGTGATCACCCAACATTTATACCATGTGATCACATAAAAGAAATATTTTCTATCTAGTGCAATTTGGTCCCCAAATTTTACTTTATTAGATTTTGGCCTCGTTTCCTCTTTCTCCATACCATCACATCCACCATTTGTTATGTAGTGTAGTTTCATGCTTGATTCGACATTTGGGTAAGCTTTTGAATAATTACATTTTAGTCCCTGAACTTTCATTCTCTTCCCTTTTTGGTCATTTTTCGCACGTTTTCGCACACTTTTCATTCCATCCATCAATGTAGTCCTACAAACGTAAATTATATTGAATTAAGCCATATTTCAATATATCTCTCAACAATAGTCCATGTTTTGTGACCTAAATAAGTGCGCAAAGCGCCCTTATCAAATCCACCAAACATAACCCACTTATTGAATCCCTATTCATCTCAATGTTCCCCACTTATTGATATGAGTTCAAGTGGGCTTGGCCCGTCCTTAAACATAACCCGGTTCAATATTTTATTAATCTAATTAATTAAATTTGGTTCATGAATTAATTAATCCAATTAATTAATTTACACCTTTTAATAAGTAACCTAATTAATTAATTGTCCAACACTTGTTAATTAATTAATTGCTAAATCTCATTCTTCTGATTCTCCTTTTATATATGACCCATCAAGTTCTCGATCACGATACTAAATGACATAAATTATTATTTTGATCTAATCAAAATTAATAAATTAAATACCCATTTTTTAATTTATCATCAATTCACATCTGTCGTCCCAAATTATATCTAACAATGTGTCAATACAATATTTGTGATGAGAAATATCACGTGGCATGACAAAATCAAATTTGTTCGTTTACTGTGAAACTATAATCCCTTCCTCAATATGATCCGATCAATTACGAGATATGGACATGTGTCAATCTCAATTATCAAACATATCTTTCATCCCACTATTAAGTCAATGTGAGTCAAAAACTCATTTTCGACTTATGAGTATACTTTGACCAGGGATTTCGTTATTAACTTAACTGAATGAAATGTAGATCATAATCTTTTAATAACTAAGAGTGACAAATCCTCTATAAATCATTCATAACTTTTATATGATTCTTGACATACTTGAATGATGTTGTATTAACGACCCTTGGCAGAGTAACATCTAACATCATCAAAGTATGACTGTCCTCATATAATGCACTATGATGCCCTCAAGTCAAAACATCAATTCCACTACCGAATGTTAGAGATTAACTATTGACACTTAAATAATTATCTATGTGAAATCTTCCCAATGAGTCTCCAATATTTTGTTCTATAATAAATTATCCATGTGTTCATTTAAGTGTCACCACACTTTAATTTGTGATATCAGTAACTTACTTCATAAGTAAGAAATACCACACATGATGGTCTATGCTTTATAACGATATCCATATCTCGTTGTTACTTACGACCACAAATGATTTAAGATTCAGTTATATGCAATTTGTATCTCATAATCGCAACCCCTTGTAATTAAGAAATTACCAAGATTTGAATCTATGAATTCTATTTTTTAATTTATTAGAACATTACTCAATCAAATAATAGATTTTTTCATAAATATGCATCAATTATATATTAAAAGTGTTTATGTCCAAAATTGATTAGACCTTGAGCATAACACTTACAAGAACTGCATCACATAAAAGTCTAAGAATAAACACTTTTAATGATGAACATACATGCACTATAGTTTGGCAGAATAGTAGAGTACATGGTGTTTACTTCGCTAAAAAATACATATGCAAGTTCAGGTCAAATACTAAAACACTTAAAGATGATTGTATGTATGAGATATTAAAATTTCAATTTTATAGGACTAGTGAAAAATGTAGAAGTGGTAAATGGGATTATTGATGAGCAGTGTGGGATTATGGTGAGGAGTTGAAAGGATAAAATCTAGGAGTATAGTTCTGATTGATCGTTTGATTTCCTGCAAGTGAACGGGATGGTGAATAAGTAATAAAGTAGTGAATATAATGTCGAACTCACGAGAACTACGTGTTTGGTCGAATTAAAATTAATTACAACTTTAATCGAATAGCAAACAAGTTTTGTGATTTTTTCTACACTAACACCTAAATTATCAATTAAACTAATGAAAATATGTAAATGTGTTTTTCAAATATGTGAGATACATTGCTAATATGTTGAATTCCCCTTATTATTCCATTTTTAATATAACAATTAAAGTGACAATTTGAAATCATTCATGTTGGTCAATGTTTCTAGTTTGATTGAAAACCTTTCTCGATAGCGATCAAATATATTCCTCTCATATGATCATTCTATCTCTGGATGGAATACGCAAATATGATAAATGCATTAACAAGTGTTACAACACCTATTGAAATCATATAAAGCATATATGTATATCTCTATCATCTATCGAACCTTACAATATTTATTATGTTGTGCTTAAATCTTATTGTCTCTCTCGATAACAATTCAATTGGTGATCAAGTAATTGAAAATGTCGATAAAAACGATAAGAAACATCCACAAATCAAACTAAATTAAAATTCAAATAATTATATAAAAACTAAAAATATCATAATAAGGGTTCATCTCATCCTAACAATATGTAAAACTAGTCTAATATATTGGAATTACAAAAAATCGTGTTAAATGTATAGAACATCACTCGAAATTGTGAATTAATAACTGAAGGTATATCTTGATGTTCTTGAATTTTTTCAAACTAATCTTGATAAATTTTCAATAATTCTTTCGCTTATTTGCCCACAAATCTCACGTTTACAATTGAAGAGTTCTTGAACTTCACCTTTGAAATCTTCTCACGCGCATTTTTTTTTTGTTTCCTCGAGAGTTCTAATCAAATAAGGAAAGTTGTCTTCTCATGCGCATTTTTTTGTCTCTACACAATCGTCAATATTTTGATCATAATTTTTTCTTTCGTTATCCAATTGAGACAATTCAAAATATATTGAAAAGCTAACTCAGAGGGCTACAACGTTTGTAGAAATAGGCTTTTTTCAATTCAAATATTTACTATGCGAAAAATGGGTCTTAATTTTTGACTAAAAATCTAAAAAAGAATTTTGTGCGATTGTAAATTGATTTGTAATAATATTTTAATCATATATCATTCTTTTTTTTACTTCTAATTGCTTCCAATTATCTCCTACCAATCTTCAANAGCGATCAAATCTATTCTCCTTATGTGACACTTCTATAACTCAATAAAAGATGTAAACATGATAAATGTATTAACAAGCACTAAATCACATATTGAAACCATATAAAGCATAGATGTATATCTCTATTCTCTATCGAACTTTATAATATTTATTATATTGTGCTTAAACCCTACTGTCTCTTTCGATAATAATAAAATTCACTAACAATTCAATTGGTGATCAAGCAATTAAAAAGATCGATAAAATGATGGTAAACATCCACAAATCAAATCAAAATAAATCAAAATAATTAATTAAAAACTAAAAATATCATAACAATGGTTCATCTCATCCTAGCAATGTATAAAATTAGCCAAATATATCAAAATTACAAGAAATCATATTTAAGTGAAAAGATATATTGGGTTTTGTGACCCAAATTCGGTCTAAACTAGGTCTAGGGCTTTTTGTTTGGTGTAGTATGCTTGAAGATGTCAAAATAGATTCCAAGAAGGAAAAAATGCGGATTGATGGAGCTGGATTTCGCTCGAGTGAGAGGAGAAAAATTGGAACAGTAAGTCTCTCGCCTACCTGTTGCTGAGCTGTCGCCCGCTTATCGCTTGAGCAAGAGGAGAAAAATTGGAATGGTAAGTCTCTCGCCTGCCTATCGCCGAGTTGCTCGAGCGAAGAGTCGCATATTTGTTTCCTTCTTTTTCAATTTTACGCGATTTTTGACCTAGTTATCATATTTTAGGTTCCTTCTAGAGTTTGGACATCTCTCCTATAAATAGTAGACTCTTCATTAGATTTTGACAGTACATTATTGTAGAAATTGTATTTTTATCTCTATTGGTTGTCATTAATAAAATATTCGGTTCCGCTGTCAATTTCATTTTCTTTTTTGCTTTTCTTTTAAATCTTGTTCTTATTTATTTTTGTGCGATCTATACTTCATATCGCGCCATAACTCATCCCTGAATTCCTAACACCATATAAGTCAAAAGGAAAGAAAAAGGCATCTACATCAATTGACAAACATCCACAGAAGAAGTCTAAAGAAAGGGTAAAAAGTCTTTTGCATATTGGAGTAGTCTTAATCAAGTATTTTTTGTATTAAACACATGTAAATATTTTGTAGTGAATTATTGTGGAAGACAACAATAGAAACCGTCTTTTATTGATTAGACATATAATGGGTGCAGCAATCAAAATTCTTATACACTAGTTTCTAATGTTCATGTGGTCATGAATATTGTTTGTTATTTTGTATAATTTGACATGTAATTTGGTGTTAGGATAGTGGTCTCTACTAAGAATATATACAAAAGTTTGGGACCTACAAAGCAATACATTAACAAAAGGATTGGGACCTACAGAGCAATACATTAACAAGGTTTGGGACCATTACTGCATCAATCATAAAAGGTTTGGGACCTTTTCTACACCATGTACAAATTGTTTGGAACCTGTACTACACTTGTATTTTGAAGCAACGCTCGAGAATAAAGAAAAAATTGCAAATTGTAACAACATTGTAAATTATTGACATACTTTATTATCAGAAGATAAGTTACATTACAACCTCTAACACAATATATCTCTTATAAACCCTCATTCATATTCCCATATCTAACTTCAGAATTGACACCATATGCAGATCTAGCTACAAATCCATTTTACAATGACAAAGCAAAAAGTCTTTTACAGACTAGTTCTTATTGAACAGACAATTCAAATTTCAGCTACTATCTCCCGTCGTGTGTGAAGAAAATCAAGAATCGGCTCATTCAATCTCTCATACATTGGCGGTTGCACCAAATAAATAAAGAACATCCACTTGTATCATGATCAAGTGAGAAATCCTCTTTGGTCTTTACCTACACTGAACCTCCACATCGGTACACATTCTTTTTTCACTCACACGAATGATATCGTTCATTATACATGTTAGAAAATATGGGACATGGGTTGTCCATGTGGGGTGGCCCGACTCACAAGACATTAAAAGGGTTGGAGGTAGTGGTTTGAACTTAAAATTCAAACTCACTACTACATATAACCTCCATTGACTCCCATGTACCTATAATAATTATTAAAGAAAAAGAGGGAAGAAAAGGATGGCAAGAAAAGATGGTGAAATTCGTATAGAAAATTACACATAAATTGAAAATGCCCTAAAACCAATTTTTTTGGCATAGAAACTCACAAAAGTTAGGCACTTAGGTTGTGGTTTATAATCCCCTTCCATTGTGATCTGGATTGGGATCATTGGAGTGTTAGAAAAGTGGAATTTGATACTTGGAAAGTAAGGTTATTCAACCATACAAAGATCTTTGAATTCATTATTTCAAATAAGGATTGTTGAACCGTAATTTATGGTTATGCATGCTGCGAAATTCTATATTGGTATCGGAGCTATAAGGTTGAATTCTTTGTTGTAATGCATGCATAGATATGCCATTATATGATTCAATTGAGTTATAAATATTGTATGTAAAGTTTTGAAACCTTATATGATCTTTAGTGGCATCTTTTGATATACATGTCTAAAATTAACGAAAATTTTAAATTATGTACATAATATACTTTAAAATTCACTTGCAGAATTTCATCAATTTTTGTCATTGCATTTGGGAGAAAATTGAAATCCTAGTCAATTTTCTAGAAACTTTAAGAATTTATCACCTTTTATACGTTAATAATTGTACAACAAGATTGATATGGTTATAAATGTGTTTAAGTGAGATTTACAACCATATAAAGAAATTAAAATTTGGACTTAAAACGGAGAAGTTATAATATTTTGAAGTTTGGATGAAAATTTGATTTTTTTTTCTTTTGCATGAAAATTGGTAAAACTCGAAATATCATTACGTGATAACTTCTACACTACATTTATTGCTTCCTATTTGATATGATTGAATAGATATTCTCAGGATATTTCTAATGATATAAAGACCATTAATTTTGGCTTTGAAATGAAGAAGTTATGATATTTCGAAGTTTGGTAAAAAAAATTGGTAATTTTGTATGAATTTTTTGCCATTTCCACACTTGAACTGATTGTTGATGTCCCAAACGCGGTCTTGAACATCGATTTTGTAAAATTTTGATCACACTGATAAACTTAGAATGTCAAAATTAGTTGGGATGACCAATTGAATTTTTTTATGAAGACGGCGTCATGGCGTGATGCACCTCGTATTTTTATTAATTTAGAAAATAATTACAATTGGTTATGCACATGAGGACACATGCGAGACTCGATTTTAGTTCTGAAAATTACAGATTGGTCCTTAAATTATTCTTGATTTTTCAATACAATTAATTTAATTTTTGTATAGTTAAAATATTTTTTTATATTTAATGCTTAAAATAAATTTGTAAAAAGTATTAAAAATGTTGTTTAACTTGATTGAACTCTGATTTTTTTATATAATCAATAATATTTATTAATTTGTATTTAACTAGTGGGAGTTATTTTCTTTTAAGTGCTCTCATTTTTTTGAAATAAAAGTATTCCAAAAAAAAATTAAGATACTACATTTTATATACAATCATGAGTTGTGTGGGTCTTTAATTATATTATGTGATCCATTGCAACTTGTTTTTCAACTTTTTGTGCTTGATTAGATGTGGTTGGGTCTATGCACACTTATAACATCTTTAGAGGAAAAGCTAGAAAAGCAAAGGCTATGTAATTTGCTGAAAAGTTACGTGCTTATTAAAATTAATAAATGGATCAGGAATATAATCTAGTGGAATACGTGAATATTGTTGGGACAATTTTTGTGATAAGTAGTGTTAAGTTTTTAGTGTTGGCCATTTTTTAGACAAAAGGACTGATATGTAACGTGTTGTAAAAGTCAAGGACCTATGGTGCAATTTGTACAAATTGGGTTATGATGTCTAAAGTTCAGGCATGAAAAGAGGAGAAATATAGTGCCTCATTATTGCTGGTCTATCGCTTGGACACTACTCGAGCGACTAAAACAGAATGGCTATTGCTCGCTTGTCGCCTGGCTCTCGCTCGAGCCAGAGGCCGTCGCTCCCCTGTCACTGAGGCTTCACTTGAGCGACATGTTGTTTCGGAAAATCCTAATTCGCGATTTTAAACAGATTTTTTCGGTCAATTCAACATAATTCCCCTCTCCTATAAATACCCAAGCTATTGGACGGATTTTGGTGTGGTTGTTCTTTATATTACTTCTTCCTATCATCCTTTGAAGATCCAATATATTCTTACATTGATTCTATCATTTGATTCTTGAGATCATACAATCACCTGTTGGGAAGAACATCAATTCCTTAAATCGAAACACCACATATTTTTTATTGGTCATAAGAAGGTACTTCCTCAATAGGACTTCAGAAGTTTTTGGAGGTTAAGAGAGGTTGGACTACAAGTGCAGAAAGAAGAATATGAATAGGTGATTCCTAGGTATCCACTTAGAAGAGACGTGTACAGAAGAACGTAAGATTACTACAGTAAATCTTGGTAAAAAATTGTGAGTCTATAAGTACCATAGAACTTAGAAGCTACAGGAGGTATATCGGGGGAGGTATATTGGGAGATCTAGCAGGTTGGCGAGACAGTATCTACGGTAACTGATCGTAAGGCTGGAATGAGCAGCAGATCTTGGAGTTACAGGATTTACAACAGCTAGTGGAACTAGTTTGGGATTGAATTGTAACACACATTGTCTATAGTGTAGGTAACTAGTTTGGTTCCTTAGTTTTTCCCAGTTGGGTTTCTCCGTCATCATATCGGTGTTCATTATTTATTACTTTCCATATTACAAACTGTGGTATTCAAACATAGGAAAATTAACTTGCATGAATAATCATCTAGAAACTATTAAAAAGTGACTTGTTGTTTCTAATAGATTAATTTCGCACGTAAGGTCAAATTTAGTTAGTAAACTACGCATTTTTCAATTGGTATCAGAGTTTAATTTCGTGTCCTGACCTTATTGTCTAGATGAGTACTTCATTGTCTGTCTCATGCATATGTTTTATTTTTATTATGTTTGTCACTTTATCTTTTGTACTTGGTGCATTCATGTTTTAATATTAAAAAAAAAATTGACAGAAAAAAATAAAAAATGATGGAAATTTTTTATAGCATATATGACATTCTTAAACTTGCATGTTGTGATCATGTATGGACATAATTGATAAGCTGTAGCATATTTTTCATTACTTGCTTGGGTTGATATGGAGTAATTAGTATAGGTGTCTTCATGTACCATCTGCACTGACACACTATCATATTGTAATGAGATTTAACCGCGTCTGTGAGATTTGTGATGGCAGTTACATGTTAGTAATCGACTTTGAACATGAATTGACCATATTTGTTAGACCTAACTTCAAGGTTATCCCCGATAATAAATAGCTCAATATCTTATGTTTTTTCTTCGAAGCCTATTTGACTCGAGCAATTAAGTCTGCGGGGCTTCTCATAACCTGGTGCATATGGTCAACTAACTTAGATTAACCGGCATAAAGCTCGCTACATGGGTCATTTTAGTCGCTTAATGGAGAAGGGCCTGTACTTAAAATGTGAAAAATTATTATGAGCTTAAAATATTGAAATATGTGAAAACAAATATGCTCAAAGTCAGAGGGAGAAAAGAAAATAAATGAACTCCTAATGCTCTGTAAATGGTTTGACTTTCATAAGTAGAGGAATATACTTATTGACAGTGATGTTTAGCATGTCCTTCCTCACAAAATTAAGGTTTGAAGTCCTAAATACAAATTATTAGTGACACTTTACACACATAGGCCACTTATATAATTTGCTCCATGTTAACTTTAATTGAGTATGTGGGAAGGTTTACAGTATATTGATTATATTTATACATGTTAACAATTGCATTTTTGAATGATTATATGTTAATGTTACAAGTTTTTTTTATCCCTTCGTCATTTGTGACAAAAATGGGGGAGAGAGAATATACAAACAAAGGGGGAGCATTGAATGAAAAATTGAGATTTGCATTTTTGCATTTTATGTCTAGGGGTTGCTGGGGAGAGACATAGATACATTTTGCCTACTGCATATAAACATTGAGAGTTCGCAGTAAGGAAGAGAATGTGCATTGCATCTGCATTGTATATCATATGCATAGCTGTTTGAGTTTTTGATGTTTTGTGATGTTAATGTTTCGGTTGGTGTTTTGATAGACATTAATATTACATCTCAAACTAGCATGCTTATTTGTGTTCAAGAGTTTTTGATTTCCTGTATCACGTGCTTTTACACTGGTATTGAGTTGTGAATTTCAGGAAATAGGTTTAATAAGAAATGAAAAAGTCATCAGTTTGATGAAGTTTGGGTAGTTTAGATTTTTCTTTTAGTTTTTCCTTGACTTATTTTATAGTTTTACCACAGAATGTCAAAGGGAGAGTTTTTAGATTTTTAGTGTTGGTGATTCTGTAGAAAAAATGACTGATTTGTAACGTATTGTAAAGGATCTAGGGTGCAATTTGTATAAATTAGGTTATGAGGTCTGTGGTTCAAACATGAAAAGAGGAGAAACAAGGTGCCACATTATCGCTGGCCTATCGCCTGGACACTCCTCTAGCGACCAAAACAGAATGGCTATCACTCGCTTGTCGCCCGGCTTTCGCTCGAGCAAGAGACCATCGCTCGCCTGTCTCCGAAGTTTCGCTCGAGCGATAGGTTGTTTCGAAAATCCTTAATTCAAGATTTTAAATAGATTTTTTCGACCCATTCAACCTAATTTCCCTCTCCTACAAATACCCAAGCTATTGGACGAATTTCGGTGTGGTTGTTTATTATATTACTTCTTCTTATCATCCTTTGAAGATCCAAGATATTCTTACATTGATTCTATCATTTGATTCTTGAGATCATGTAACCACCTATTGGGAAAAACATCAATTCCTTAAACCGAAACACAACATACTTCTTATTAGTTATAAGAAGGTACATTCTCAGTAGGATTTCAGAAGTTTCTAGAGGTTAAGAGATGCTGGACTACAAGCTCAGAAAGAATAATAGGAATATGTGATTCCTGAGTATCCACATGGAAGAGACTTGTGCAGAAGAACGTGAGACTGATATAGCAAATCTTGGTAAAAAATTATGAGTCTGTAAGTACAGCAGAACTTGAAAGCTACATGAGATATATCGGGAGATCTAGCAGGTTGGCTAGTATATCGCAATGCTGGAATGAGCAGCAGATCTTGGAGTTGCAGGATTTACAACAGCTAGTGGAACTAGTTTAAAATTGAACTATAACCCACATTGTCTATAGTGGATATAACTGGTTTAGTCCCGAAATTTTTATCATTTAGGTTTCTCCATCATCATATCGGTGTTCATTATTTATTGTTTTCCTTATTACAAACTATGGTATTCAAACATAGGAAAATTGACTTGCATGAATAATCATCTAGAAACTATTAAGAAGCGACTTGTTGCTTTTAATAGATTAATTCCGCACGTAAGGTCAAATTTAGTTAGTAAACTACGCGTTTTTAAAGTAGAATATGAAAATTTTGATGTCACTTCTAATTTGTTGGAATTGTGTTGCAACACATATTAAGTGATGTTGATGATCTATACGATACAACTTAAATGATATGAGTTTTATTCTTAAATTATTTTCGAAAAAAATTAATTTGTGATATCATAATATATGTCATAATTGGGGAAATGTTAATATTTATGCTTTCATTGCATATTATGGAATTACATTATTGAATTACATATTCGTTAATTCGTAAATTGTTATGAATGCTAAGATCAATAAAATTAGTGAAATTCTTACTTAGACCTATTGATTGTTAGTTGAATGATAATTCGGTGATTGAAATATTTAGAGAAAATCTCATCTAGAATTATTTGATTCACCAAGTGGAGTTTTCAAGTTAGAGGAATTAATGTAATTCTCGTTTAGAACTCATGAAATTTTGAGTTATGAAATTAAGTTTCTAATAGTGAAACAATAGGATTGCAGGTGATGATTGGAAACATAGTGAACTTTCAACTCTATGCCTAACATTGAGCTATCGTATACATTAATTTGCTTAATGCAGAATTGTGTATGTGCATACACTGGCATTGATTGAGAATGAAAATGTCTCTAAAATCTGATAGACCATGCATCAAAATCTATAGTTGTTGATCTTAATAAACGTGATTACCTAAATGTGATAACATTTGGAATAATAAGATTTTGAGTGTACTAGAAAAAATGATGGTTTAGAGAGCATCAACAACTTAATAGAAGGCATGATATGAGTAGGACTACTCTAGAGAATAAAGATCAAGAATTTTGTCAAGTACAGAAAAATATTTATTCTAGTACTTGAGCATTTGAATTATTAAGTTTTATTATAGATGATCTTTTTCTCAAATGTAACTGAGTTGAGATGGTTAACATAGTATTGACAAATTTTATTGGTTAATAACTTTTTTAGATTAGTAAGTTCGAACTAGTCTCTTCTCAACATATGGGAACTTTGAAGGTCAATATGACTTACAAATTAAAACATCAATTTTCTCTATTGATACTACCTGCAGTGTGAGTTAAAAAATGTGCGAGTTGATGTTGCTAAATCTCGAGGACCTGATTGTCTAGCAATGTTCTATTTCGTATAAGATTTCTGATCTTAAATATTAAATGAGTTAGGACAAAAGTTGGATAGATTAGGAGATTGGAAAGGGGACCAAGAAGAACATATTAAATAGTAAGTGCATGAGAGTAGTTTTGGTAGAGGATCAATATTATATTGGTTCAAGTGTTTCAATTATACGGTTTGAATCTCTTAACTCGAAAGTAATTAAGCTAAATGATGCACTTGAATATATTATTCTTAGTACTATTTACTTGCCAAAACTATATATGTTAGATCTTATCTTGAGTAGATTGTGGATTCAAGAGCTAAAAAAACACTTTATATGAGAACGAGAAGTGTCTTTTGTCTATCATCGAGTCTTTGACTTGATACGAAATAGATATATACAAATAATGAATATGGAGTAGAAATTTATATAACTGGTACATGCAACTTACTGTTGCAAAGTGGAGATTCTGACCTCCTATTTGATATTAAGATAGTATCAAAGACTCCACTAAACTTGATCTCAGTTGTTCTTCTAAGTGTGGTCTCTTACTTGAACTTATACATGGTAGTTCTATTCATACTCACAATGGTGATGTTTAATTATGGTTCTAGATATTTGTACAATAGTTTGAGGTTATAAGCTGAGAAAACAAGGTTGTAAGAACTAACTTCAATAGAATAAATCCATTCGAATTTCTTTGGGAGATAGTGATGGAACTTTATATTTTCATTACATATATAGATCGATTCACGCATTTAAGTTGTGCCTTTGATTTTTATAAGTTGAAGATATTGTATTGATTTGGACTATATTGAGAGGGAGCAGAAAATCAGATTATGGAAGTGAAGACTTTGTGAACTGTTTAAGAGTGTAAATCTCTATGACGAGAGATTAATGATCTAGGTAATGAAAGAGAAATTCTTACTGAATTGATTATTCCTCGATCACCAATAATTATATGGTCTATTGGGAAGAAATAATAAAATATTACTAAATGTGATGAGAATTGAGATAATATAGTTCAATTTATGTATTTTCTTTTGGAAAGAGTATTGGTTAACTGAACGTGTTACTTAATGAAGTTTCTCAATGTTAGTACCCTCAGTATATATAAGCTTTGGACACGTAGATAACCAAATATGGGTTGTCTTAGGTTCATAATCGACAACGTAAGTTCATGATAATGAATTTGGGAACATAAGTCTATTAAAAACGAAATGTATATCTATGAGATACACATGACAATCCAAAGGTTACTTGTTCATAAGTGAAACTTTGGGTAGATATCAAGTCACAAGATGTGATATTTGACATTTGTCCTAGTAAGGGGGAAAACTTTGAAGAATAGTATTGAAAATAATATTATGTGTAATGTAAACTTAAACACGCTTTCATGGCTAGCATCAGTGTATAGAAGTGGATCTCATTGTTAAGAAAAAAGTTTATCTAACTCCTATGAATTTTTGTGAGATAGATCTTGATAAGTATCTAACATGATAAGTATCTAACATGTGACATTCGTTATCTTTTGTGGTTCGGGTCAAACTTATCATGTGCGAATGGAAAATGTTAGAAAATATAGATCGTGGGTCGCTCATGTAGGTTGACTTGACCCATAAGAAAATAAAATGGTTTGAGTGGGTGGTTTGAACTTGAAATTCAAACTCACAACTCCTTATAACCTCCATTAACTTTCATGTAATCTCTAATAATTATTCAAGGAAAGGAGAAAAAATATATGGCAATAAAAGATGGTGAAATTTTTCTGGAAAATCATAAATAAATTAGAAAGGCCCCTAAAACCATTTTTTTGGCATAAAACTCATAAAATTAGGCACTTAGGATGCAGATTATAATTCCCTTCCATTGTGATACTAATTGGGACTGAGGGAGTATTAGAAAATGCAGAATTTGATGCTTGAAAAGTAAGGTGATTCATCTAATAATGTTTCTAACCAAATAATCATTCAAGGTTAATCTACATAGTTCAATGATAATTATTGAACTCATTAGCATATTAGTCAAACATAAGCCCCACCTATTGATGTGTCAAAAGTAGACAAAAGCCCCTTGTTTAGTACTCTCTAATTTAAATCACGAGTTATTATCTACCCACCTTCTTATCAATCCAACTCGTGAAGAATATTTTGTTGGAATTAATTGAATTGTTGGCATTTAATTGGGTTAAATCATAAAATGTGATATTTAATGATGTGGACCATTGTAAATAATTTTGGTGAATTGGAAAAGCTCCAATAT
>CAIGRB010164533.1:0-17600 GCA_903798255.1 Fraxinus quadrangulata
GTCCAAGAGCTACAAATCATATTGAACGATATACATGCAGAAGGTATGAATCTCTATAAGTCATTTCAGGTCGCTACGATTATCGAAAAATTACCACTAATGTGGAAAGATTTCAAAAACAACCTGAAACATAAATGCATGGAAATGAGACTTGAAAATCTGATTGTACGATTAAGAATTGAGGAAGATAATTGCAATTCTGAAAAGAAATTCGGAAAGATACAAATGGTGGCTAAAATCAATTTGGTGGAGCTAGATACTAGTAAGAAAAAGAAACACTCGGGTAATGGCAAGCAAAATAGCAAGGCCAAGAAATTCAAAAGAGATTGCTATAACTGTGATAAGCCTAATCACATTGCAAATGATTGTCAACAAACAAAGCAAAACAAAAAGGACCAGTATACTTGATCGAGGAAGACAGATTGTTTAACGGTGTGTCTCAATTGTATTTGAAGCAAATATGGTGGACAATCCAAGAAAATGGTTCGTAAATATTGGCGATACTCGTCACATTTGTGCTGATAAAGAGATGTTTTCATCTTATACTCCTATCAATGGATGACAACTATTCATGGGCAACTCGACAACATCAGAAGTTGTTGGTCTAGGTAAAGTAGTGCTGAATATGCAATCAAAGAAAAAAGTAACACTCGTCGATGTGCTACATGTTCCCGATATTCGCAAAACTTGGTATTTGGAGCTTTGTTAAGTAAGAATGAGTTTATGCTAGCATTTGAATTTGATAAGTATGTACTTACCAAAAATGGTATGTTTGTAAGCAAATGATACTTATCCAATGGGCTATTCAAAAAGAATATAATGTATGTACTCCGTGATTTTGCTATTAATAAAAATAAATATTCAGCTTACTTGATTGAGTCTTCTAACTTATGACATGAGAGGTTAAGACGTGTAAATGTTAATACTTTACGTAAATTAGTAAATTTAGATTTATTGCCTTCTATTTCATTTGATCAAAATATCAGTGTGAAACATGTGTAGAGGCTAAATTAGCTAAAACACCATTTCATTCAGTTGAAAGGAACTCGAATCCTCTAGAACTAATTTACAGTGATATTTGTGATTTAAAGATTGTGCAAACTAGATGAGGTAAAAAGTATTTTATTACTTTTATAGAGATTGCACAAGGTACTGTTATGTCTATTTGCTAAGGAGTAGAGACAGGGCCTTAGAATCATTTAAACAATACAAGAATGATGTTAAGAATCAACTAAGCAAACGAATAAAAGTTGTTCGTAGTTACAAATGTGGGAATATAGAGCACCATTTGAATATATTTGTTTAGATTCTGGGATTATTCAACAAACTATAACTCCTTATTCACCTCAGTCAAACGGTATTGCGGAATGCAAAAATCGTACTCTGAAAAGAAATGATGAACGCTATGTTGATTAGTTCTGGTTTACCTCAAAATTTGTGGGGAGAAGCAATTCTCTCAACTAACCACATTCTAAATAAATTACCACACAAAAGTAGGAATGAAACTACTTATGATTTATGAAAATGTCATAAACCTTCGTACAAATACTTAAAAGTTTGAGGGTGTTTGACTAAGGTAGAGTGTTTGGCTAAGGTAGAAATACCAAAGCCTAAACAACTTAAAATATGGCTTAAGACCATCAATTGCGTATTCATTGGATATGTTAATAACAGCAGTGCTTATCGATTCCTCATACATAAGTCGGACATTTCGGATGTACAGGAAAATACTATCATTGAATCTAAGAATACTATATTTTTTAAAGATAAGTTTCCTTGTAAGGATAGGAAAGAGAAACGAACTTATCATACTGCAATTGGTAATAATTAAAGTGATGAAGAACCAAGATGAAGCAAAATTACCAAAACATCTACATCTTTCGGTCCAGATTTTTTAACTTATTTGTTAGAAAATGAACCTATGACAATCAATGAAGTAATGTCTAGTCCAGAAGCTCCATTCTGAAAAAAGACTGTCAATAGTGAAATTGATTCTATTATGCAGAATCATACCTGGGAGTTGGTAGACCTCCCACCTGGTAACAAACCGTTAGGTTGTAAATGAATTTTCAATAGAAAATTAAAGACTGATGGATCAGTTGATAAATATAATGTCAGATTGGTAGTTAAAGGATTCAAACAAAAAGAAGGCCTTGATTTTTCGATATGAGTACATGTGACCAGGATAACATCAATTAGAGTATTGATTGCAATCGCAACATTACATAATTTGAAAATCCATCAGATGGACATCAAAACAGCTATCTTAAATTGTGTATGGAACAACCCGAAGGTTCATTGTTTCTAGACAAGAGAAAAATGTGTGTAGGCTCGTTAAGTCATTATACGGACTAAAGCAAGCGCCAAAACAATGGCATGCAAAATTTGACAAAACTATGTTGTCAAATGATTTTAAGATTAACGAGTGTGATAAATGCATTTTTATTAAAACCACACCTAATGCATATGTAAGTGTATGTCTATATGTTGATGATATGCTAATTATGGGTAGTAATTATGATATCATAACAAATACCAAGAAAATGTTGACAAAATATTTTGACATGAAAGATATGGGTATTGCAAATGTAATATTAGAAATTAAAATCCTTAAAACATCTAATGATCTTGTTCTATCTCAATCTCACTATATTAAGACTGTACTTAAGAAGTTTTATATATATGATGAAAGTTAGTTAAAACACCGGTAGACTTAAGTCTACATTTGGCTAAACATAAAGGCGAACCTGTATCTCAATTAGAGTACTCTCGGATAATAGGTAATCTAATGTATATTACAAACTGCACTCCTCCGGATATTGTATATGTAGTGAAAAAACTTAGTAGATATACAAGTAACCCAAATAATGACCATTAGAAGGCATTTGTAAGGGTTCTTAGATATTTACGATACACCTCAAATATTGGATTACATTATACTAAATATCTAGCTGTATTAGAAGGATACAATGATACTAATTGGATATCAGATACAAAAGACTAAAAATCTACTAGTGGGTATGTTTTTACCGTTAGTAGTACAGTCGTATCTTAGAAATTCTTTAAAAAAATATGTATAGCTCGATCTACAATGAAATCTGAGTTCCTAGCTTTAGATAAAGGTGGAGAGGAAATAGAACGACTTCGTAATTTTTTAGAGGATATTCCATGTTGGCCTAAACTTATGCCTACAATTAGTATATATTGTGATAGTTAGTCGGCTATCAGTAGAGCACAAAGTAGTATGTATAATGGTAAATCTCAACATATTCGTTGAAGATATAATACAATTAAACTGTTGATCTCAAATGGTGTTATTTCCATAGATTATGTAAAGTCTAAAGAAAATCTCGTGGATTCGCTTACCAAAGGCTTACCAAGAGATTAAATATACTGTCTATCAAGGGAATGGACTTAAAGCCTTCTACGCATGAATCTTTGTAATGGTAGCCCAACCTTGCTGACTGGAGATCCCCAAATCTTAGTTCAATATGACAACTAAGTTATGAAAATTTAAAGAAGCATTTCGGAGCTAACTCTTATCCATTCATACGATAAGAAAGTGTTATCTGCATAAAGTTTTAGGTTAAGTTATACTTTCAATAATTCATATATCTTGGACTATCTAAGTGGAGTATGACATGTACTCCTAATAGGAGATTACTTATATAAGTGTGAAGTGCGGCCACTTCTATGAGAATGTTTCAAAGGCTTGAATTCTCTAAATCACTTATGAAATCCAAGAGTTGTTTAATGCGAAAATAAACACTACAGTGAGAATTCGAAAATGTAGGTGAGGTTATTGTATTGATACTATTGTCTTGGTTTACATCAACGACTGACAGTTCAAGACACCACGTTCACTAATTAGCCAAGTAAATCCGATAGTATTCTACTATGGAAGGTTCAAACCCATAAGGTACCTATCCGGATGCGATAACATTCCATCTGATCTCTCTATAGGGTCTACATAGTCTACTACATTAATTTTCATTCATGTGGAGGATTGTTGGAAAAATTGATTTTTATTAGTTGGTTTGACCCATTTTTGACCAATTATTTTAGTGGATCCCATTAGTTGGACAAAAACTTTCTTTGGCCGAGTGTGCTCTACTCCATGAGTAGATTAATGTAATGTGTTTATTTTCTCAAAACTAATTTAGGGTAAATGAGAAATTAAAGTGAAAAGATGATCACTTGAAGTTGAAATAAATTGGAATAAAAATTTGTGGGAAATTGAAAAAGCAATCCCACATAGGAAAACTAGAAGAACATAAACCACTTTATATTACTCAAATTTGGAACTTGTGTTTGGATCCCAATGAGTACCAATAGTATTTGAAGGGGAGACAACCTACATGCTAGCAAGTTGGGCCAAAGCCCACACGCGCGTACTGTCGCTGTCCATTCGATCGGCCGGCTCGGCTCAACACAGACATGGGTCGTGGGCTTGGACATGGATTTGGATTTGGGCCAAGCTGATATATATTTTTTATTTGATTTATATCATTTTATTATTATTTAAAATAATAATATATTTCTTTNTTTTTTGGTTTTGAAATGAATTCAGTTGACGATTGTGCATGTCACTAGTTCAGTAAGAGTAATCATATTTTTTAGTATTGTAAGTCGATAGCATACTACTTGCCTGCAATGATATAAGCTTATTGCACGAAATCAATAGATTTCTGTTATGAAATTTTGAAAAGAAAAATCTTGGTGCCTCTTTTGAATTAAGGATATAGATACACAGTGATCATTCTCGGTGTATTTTTTTATTATCATAAGAGAGTTATATGGATAAGGTTCTTAAGAGATTTAGGATGTAGATATGTAAATCAGGTGATACCCCTATTGTTGAGGGAGACAAGTTTAGTCTCAATTAATGCCCCAAGAATAAATTTAAATAAAGAAAAATACAGAAAATTCTACGTACTTCAGCAGTTGAGAATTTAATGTATACTTAGGTTTGCAAACATTCGGATATAGCATTCATTGTTGGAATGCTGGGAAGATATTTAATTAACTCGGAGATGAAAATTTG
Organism: Fraxinus quadrangulata; assembly: GCA_903798255.1. NCBI lineage: Eukaryota > Viridiplantae > Streptophyta > Magnoliopsida > Lamiales > Oleaceae > Fraxinus > Fraxinus quadrangulata. Next base: position 5,045 of record CAIGRB010164533.1, read on the forward strand.
AAAATCAGCCATTAGATTATTCAGTATATATAGAGAACTAAAGATTACATGATCACATTCAAGAAAATCATACCAATTGGAGATCATTGGATATTCTAATTCTGATCATGGAATAAGATTGCAAAATATTGTCACTATGCTGCATATTTTGGATAGATTTGAAAGACTACTTTAGTTATTCTGTAAAAATAGCAATCTTGTATTCCAACATGAGCCTGATGATATCAAAGTTTATAGACATTAAGTTCTTAGTCGTCAAATAAAGAATTCAAAGTGTTTAGGTTTTTATAAAGCATATTAGGACAAAGTCCATAATCATGGATCAATTTATTAAATGGCTACCACTCAAGGTCTTTCATGAGCATAATATTCACATAGGTGTTGTATCTTTTTATAATATGTCAGTTTAGTGGGAGTTTGTATTCTGATGTTGACTGTTTTAGAAACATATTTTTTATCCATAGATATTCGATTTATTTCAGAAATAAAATATTCAGTTCAGTTCCACTTTGATTAAAGTTTATGGTTGCCCTCATTAAAAAATAAGGTATGACTAGTTGGTAATAGACATGTTTGGACTACATTACATATGCAATTTCCATGCTACACATCCACACTTGATCTGTGTCATTTGATTGTATTGATATATGTGATCATTAAGGGTTTAGTTATGATATTTGTAATGAATATCACTTTAATCCTATATAGATATAATCAATTGATGAGGTTGTTCGGCGATACTTTTGGTTATGATAGTAAAAATTTTGACGTCATAATGTTATACACATTTATAAGGTAACATATGTGGCCCAAGTGGGATTTTGTTAGGTTTATTAATTTGTCATATGAGCATACATATGTAATTAATTGTGTATAATGCTATCTTAAAGTTGAGTCCAATTAAAGTGATCTAATAAAGAATTAAATTGTTGGGCTTATGACATCTAAATAAAGTATGAGCCAGATTATATATATAGAAACCATATCCATTAGAGTTGTATTTCACGATAAGTCAAATACATATGAAAACTATAGATATAGATATGGTTATAGTCCCCCAATTCATATGCAATTTCTTATTATTTGTGTTATCTCATCAATACAAGAATAAAAGAAAAAATATATTGAAGAGGAAGATCAAAAACTCACAATCAAGAAGAAGAATCGGAGCAATTAAATCAGAAAAACAAAACAATCAAGATTATGGAGTAAGAAATAAAATCAAGATTAATAACTCAATAACCAAAAGATCCAATAATCCAGATTCAAGATCCAGTAATAAAAAATTATTCCTAGAGAATTAAGGTATGTTCTGTATTATTAATTTTCTTGATGATTTGACATGGAGGATCTTGGTAATTAAGCAATTAGATTTTCGAGTTTTATAAAGTTTAAAGTTTCATAAAATTTCAACAATCCAAACTCCAGAAAATATCGAGGCATTTTTGAATAGTGGCATATTCTTCCACACAATAGAAATTGAGTTTGTTTCGATCATCAGCATTCCTGCCGCTGCCTCAGTGTCGTGCCTTCGTTACTTATTCGCAAATTTGAATTTAGTTTCCTTATTAAATAGACGGCCATTATTCCATTTAAAACAATTATTGGCCATATTTTAACTACAAGATTTACTCATTTTAAAACTCTATGGATGAAGCTCATGACTTGCAGGAAGCTTAAAATCATTCATATATTTTCGATGCAACTTTTAAATCTTAATGTTTAAAAATTTTCCTTAAAATCAGAGTAACATAAGCCCACTACAAACTCATAAACATGTTTTGTAGGTCTCAGTGTAGTTGATAAACCTACAAGTACAATAAAACAGGAGTGCACAAGGGCGAACACGTAGAGATTGAATTAATGACAATTGAGTCAAACAACAAGTTAAATTATTGTTCTTAAAGTAGTTACAAATTCAAATTTCCAGTCAATCAGGCAACAAATAAGTATGAGGAATATGTTGCTGGACACTAATAACTAAACTGGATAGAATACACTATTGGTCATGCTTGAATCCTGTCAAAGCTATTCAGTACGACCAAGCTAGTTCAGTTGGTATCCTACACATATGACCAAGTCTCAATGCGTTTGTATGTTGATCACCATTTTTAATTACATTTTTTTCTGAATCCATACTCCTAAATTTATTTGCTCCTTGCATCTCTCCTTTTTTTATAAAGTGAAAAGGAAGCACGTCAATATCTTCCCGAATAAGAATTTTGAGAATATGCCCACAAATTATTCCAACGAACTCAAAATGTTGGCATTCACATTTTCCTTCATGATTTTGCAAATTAAAACTTACTTGAAACTTCTCAAATGCTCTTTCTCTATGTTGAACTATGTATATCTGACTATCATAATTCACTTCTTCAACTCTATAATCCTTGACTTTCTTCCATTTTTGTTTGAATTTCTCAAAAATATTCCTGGTATATAATTTTGATTCATGTTTTAAAAGTAAAGCATCACCGCCAACAATTCGATACTAATTTTTCAATTGAAAGTCTTCACCATTATCCCTTTGCTCAATTGAAGCTAAAGCCTCATCATATTTTAGAACAAAATTGTGAAGGTACTATCGAGAAGTAAGAAAGCTACCAAAAAAGTGAGTTAATTCTTTCACTATGGCTAGTAATATTCGTGCTTGCAAAAATAATAATAATACATAAATCCTCGATTACACACTGGAACCCAACTATCACGTATTACGTATAAATCCTAAAGCCATACGTTACTTTCCAAACCATACTCTACAATCATTTCTTTCCATTTTTTCTCAAATTCTTCGACTTTATACATAAAATAAATGCAACTTTTCATATCTTTCTTGAAATCTGACTTCTTGTAATATATTTGTGATAACTTTTCACCAAACTCTTTCATAATGTGCCAAAGATATAAAACGATTATGTGTGTATGGTGCAACCTTAGCAATAACTACCTTCATAGTTGGATCTTAAATGATGATGTGTGTATGGAAGAACTTTAGCAATAGCTGCCTTCATAGTTGGATATTGGTCTGTTATGATAAAAATGGTATACCATCCTCATGTTTGAAATAACCACAAAAATGTTACCTCTATCTAGTCTTGTAATAATGCACAAACAAATTGTATAGATTGAGAATGAAGGTTCACATCAATAAATGAAGTAAATGGCATATCATATTTGTTTTTCCTATAAGTTGTGTCAAAGGTAACAATGTCTCCAAAACGTTGATACGACGTACGAGACATTGCATCTATTCAAAAGAAATTGGTTCCTCGTCCACTTCATCGCATTGTATCACATAATAAAATTGTGTATTTTGTGCTTGCTTCTTCTGAAAATATGTGAGAACACACTGTGCATCACCAACTTCTAACTTTTACATTTTATGTATCTCAAGTGGTTATAACAATCTCTCCCATTGAAACCATCACCACTAGGAATTGAGACTCTCATTTCTAAATGTTTATGAAATATTTGTTGCCGATTCAGGCATACTTCTATTTGACCTCATTTTTATTCTTTTTAAGTGGTGACACAAATTTATGATTGTGATCATCTCCAGATGTTTTGAAAATCCAATAGCTACCTTCAATGTCATTTGAGGTTCTCATATTAGCCTTACATTTACATCCACCTCTAACCATCGAACTTCTTTTTGTAGATCCCTCTTTTTCACAATTCTCTATTTCACTTGAGTCTCCAACAATCTTCTTGTTATAATATTTTCCTTAATGTGAACACACAAATTTAATAAGGCTAACTTCATTTATATGTGAGCGTGACCTGACTCTGATGTCTTAAATTTCATCCGAACATAAGCAGGGCCAGTTCTGTGATTTTCGGGGCCTGAGGCGAACTCCCGAAATTGGGCCCCCAAATCAACGTAAATGTAAAATTCAACAGGATATTATACAACATATTGCTAACTTAACATTGAACAATAGAAAAACAAACAAATATAAAGAACAAAAGATTTATATTATATAAATCTCACAATGAACATTCATATAAGTCGACAATGCCACAATTATATAAGTCGACAAGGCCATAATTATATAAGCTAACCAGGCCACAATATATTCAATACTAAGTAAGGGCATGCCACTGCTTACTTGAGAAGTAGAAAATCAACGACAATTATTGAATCACGCCATATGCCACCATCGCATCTCACAAGCCTGAAATCAAAAGTTCACATTAACCACGACACCGTCATTCTTTCTTAAGCTACGAAATTTACCCTTTTTAATCAATAAAAGGTTAAACCACGTGGAATCACACCCTATTCACAACAATCAGATTCACAATTATTGACAACAATAAGATAAACAACATATGCAACCAATCCAATCAGATAAACAACATATGCAGGCTGCAGCCAATTCAATCAGATTAAGCACATTGCAAAATAAGCAAATCATTTTACAGATGCAATCATGCAACCAATGACCAAAATCACCAGATACCAATCCAATTAGAATCTTACAGTCACACTCACAAAAATGATACCAGGCTAGAGGCTACCACTTACCAGCAGACAATATCAGCAGCCACAATAGACAAATAGACAATACCAGCAACCAGCAGACACCTGTCGACCGTCGACTCACGACTGATTCACCTGATGACCTTGAAAAAAATTGGGCAAAAAATTGACATGCTGAGTGATGACCTTCAGACCTTGAAGCGCGACACTGGAAGCTAAAAATGAAGGAAGGGATTAGATTTAGGGAAAGCAAAAAATGAAGGAAGGGAAAGGAAAGAGAAGAATAGACACTGGAAGTCTAAAAATACCGGTGTCCGGCGTCGGCATGGCTTGAAGAACAGTTGGGCACTGCCGCACTGGAAGAAGAACGGCTAGAAGTCTGGACGAAAAACGGTTGGGCACTGATCAACGATGCTGGCAGCTTGGAAGAAGAGTGAAATCGCTGTGACGCCGTGAGTGTTGTGTTGTGTATGTTGAAATTGAATGGTGATTACGTATTTACGTTTAGGTTGTTTTTTTAAAAAACAATTTGGGCCAAAAAATAAAAAACATATGGGCCAAAAAAAAATTTGGCCCTCAGTGTTGGGCTGAGCCTAACTTAAAAAATAAATAAATATGGGCAAAAAAATGAGGCCCCCTTCTACTTCTGGGCCTGAGGCGCGGGCATCACTTGCCTCGGCCCAAAATTGGCCCTGGTTACAACGAGATGACATTATGAAAATGCTACGTATCTGGATTCAAGGTCACAAACCTGTTCAATATGCTCATCATTGGTTGGTTTGTTGGAGTGGGCAGATGATCTAGAGTTGTTCATAGTGAAGGGGTTTGGTAATTCACTAAACCACCGGGTGGGAGTGCCATTGCTTGAAGATGTCATCCAGTCCATGGAGCAAGCTGTTAAGGCTAGAGAAGGTAAAGATGTGAATTGTATTTTTGCAGTCATGATGCATCCTTGATTCTCGCCTTTATCTTGAAGCAAACCACAACTCTTTTCTTTCCTTTTCCTATCTTAGTAGGAGGATTAGAAGGTTAAATAGAAACGAATGAATACAATATATTAATTATGCTGTGGAAAACACAAATATCTTTATTCTATTTTCATATCTGATTTGGAAGAAGTTCTCTACCAGTGGCTTTGGAAGATTCAATTCTAGTTGGCTTCTCTAAAATTAATTTCACGAATATGATGAAGGAAGACATTTAATTTGTTTCTTCCACCATTTTTTTTAGGGTGGTTTTGGGGGAAACTGGTAGAGTGTTAATACTTGAGGGCTCAATTATCAAACTAACTGATGATTAGTTGAAAGTAAATACATGGATGTTGATGGATTGAATCTAGCTGTATTAGATCAATCCAATAAGATTTTTGTATGTTAATGGATCTAAATGCTGATAATCTTTCTTCACTTGAGTAACGTTTAAAGAAAATTAATCTTGTATAAAGGATTTTTTTTTTATCAGAGAGGAAAGGTGCGGGTCACTTTACACCAAGTAAACCTCATAAACAAGTCCAAGTCCAATAGCAATGGATAGATTGAGATGAATTAATGAATATAGGCAAAGGTTGCCAGTTGCCACCACTAGCCTGATGGTCCTGTTTTGATTTATCTGAATGGAACAGTGGAGAGGTAGACTGGTGAAGTATCTAAAGACAGATATATGAGAGAAGAGAGAAATAGTAGGAAACAACTGAATATTTCGATATAAGATTAAGTGGTAAGTCGAATCTTAAGGTTTGACATCTTAAATCATAATTTGTTCAAGAATGTTGTTGGCTGAACCAAAATTTTTTGTTTAATTTATTCAAGTGGCAACATGTTGCAAGGTGTGAAATGACTTTATCTTCACAAGAAAACATATTAGTTCAACCAGATATAATAATTACAAACACGAGTTAAGTTTGAGAGCTATGCTGCAAGGTTTTAGTGTTGTTTTCTCTGTGGACAACAACCTGTGAAGATTTTGATAATTGTTCAAAATGACAACTAGAATGACATTTTCCAAAACAAGGAAGTAATAAGAGAGCGATAAATGATATTAAAATACTGAGTTTCTTCTCGTGGAAGGAATTTATTTTTAGGGAAGTGCTATATGTACATAATTTTGTACATAATGATATCTATAATTACACGTGGCACTGGATCCAACCTTTAATTTAAATATCACACTTTCACATCAACAGTCAGATCTTGTCCACGTCACATTATGGACACCATCATGTAGCCAAATTATGTACACTTAGAATTTTCCTTATTTTTATCATCATAAACCTATTTGGTACGGGATGGAGTTCATACGAGTATATACATGTACCTTGGCTTTCCGCTTTCTATAATCAGCAGCACTGTACTGGCTCATTAAATGGTTGGATCATGCTATATGCACCGATTTTTTTTATCGAATCTTTTATCTACTACTTACAATGGGGATGGAGACCACATTGTCGAAATTTTTAAATACATGCGGGCATCGTGCATTATATGAGAGGGAGTAATTTATTATGTACAAATAATTATGTACAAATGGTTTAACAATAAATGGTTTAACATTCATACATCTGTCCTACCTTCTGTAAATGAATTTAATATAGTTTTTTCATGTCAAATTTTTAAATTCTTTGACCAGCAGTTGCATGGACATTTTTTGAAGTTAAACCTTTTGTTCTTCGTGTGGTGTGGGGAGTTGCATATTAAGCCTATGTTTGGGCTCCATTAAAATAAAAATGCATTTTTTCTCCTTTTTTTTATCACACGTTCTCCAGTAAAATAATATGACACGTAAATCCCAAATGTTGTGGTTTGACCCAAATTCTAGTGGATATTAGAGTTTAAATTTGAATGATTTTAAAGAGATCAAAATGAACCAGAGGAAAAAATCGTCGCATTTTCGCTAGCTTGGCGCTAGCTGGATGCTCGACCGAGTCAGGTAGAAAACAATTTGAGACTAGGTCGCTCGTCGGCAGTATACGGGGTTGTCGCTCACCTATTGCCTGCTTGTCACTCGAGGGACAGGCAACCTAAGCCCATTTTCATTTTTTGACGTGATTTTGGACTCCTATTCTTCTACAACTTATTCTCTAGGGTACTTGTATAGAATAACACAACAAAACACAAGAGAGAAGATTCATACAACATTTTGAGAGCTTTAGATTTCAATTGATTGTATTGAGATCTTGTAAACATAATTTCTATTGATTATAATGGATTTCTTCTCTGCCCTTGATTTTTTCCTGTATTGGGTTTCCACGTAATCTTGGTGTTTATTTTTCTTGTTTATTTCATTATTATCATTATCACTCAATTCAAATTCATAACAATTGGTATCAGAGGTTATTAGTTCCGTCACGAGTGGTATCAGAGCGAGATTAATTATTCCGCATGGCAACAATGAAGTTATAATATCATGTTGTTGGATAGAAATACGAGATTTACCTTATGGCAAGTGAAGTTGCGAGTGGTTCTAGCGCAAATAGATTTAGAGGAAGTCTTGCTTGGCTTTGATAAGATGTCTGCTACCTGAATGTAGGATGAAAAGTAGCGTAGGGATCGAAAAGTCCAATCTCAAATTCATCTACATCTTTCAGATCAAATTCTTCAGGATATTCTAAAGGAGAGAACTACAGTTGCGTCGTGGTTGAAGTTGGAGCAATTTTGCATGACAAAGAGATTGCTGGACGTGAAACAATACTTGTATTCTCACCAGATGTCTGAAAGTGCTTCATTGGATAATCACTTACCTATGTTCAAAGAAATTGGGGCTGATTTGGAGACATTGGAAGTTAAGTATGACGAGGAGGACATGACGTTGATGTTGTTGTGTTCTCTACTGCCATCATATGTGACTTTTAGAGATATTATTTTCTATAGTCAGGATACTCTCACCGTGGAAAACGTTTATGATGTTTTGCTATCTAAGGAGAAGATGGGGCAATTTGCTAGATGATTTGAAAATCATGCTAAAAACTTGTTTGTACATGGGAAAAATCAAGATAGAAATCTTGACAGACATACGAGGGGCAAATCAAAATTTAGACATGTCACTATAGTAAGAAAAATGGGCATATTGGAGCTAATTGCTATGCCTTGAGGAATAGAAATAAAACTACTGGTGCTACTGAGAAAGGGAATCAACATGTTAATTCAGTGAAAGCTGATGTTATGGAATATGGGTAAATTAAAGTAGAGTTTCTTGTGATTTCTGACATAATATAAGAAATCTGAGGTAAAATAGGACTTTTCTTTTCCACCGCTTAAAATGAGCTCCCTTAAAATGAAAGGGCTTGTTGAGATCTCCAACGTTATCAACAGGCTTCTCGGGTGCTAACTCCATTTGTTTGATTCTCCTTAAAATTGTTGGTGAAATTTTATAATAAAAAATGAAGTTACAAAATGAATAAGAAGATAATGAAATCGGACGGATTGAGGCGCAAATATATTGCTCTCTTTAAGGAGATTCAAACCATTTGCTGTTGGCAAAGCCTAAAACACGGTGCAACGAGACTTATCTATGACTTTGCCCTTCAAGGATACAACAGTCTGACTATTCGTCGTATGACTCAAACAAACTTTGCATAAGTAGTTGAGCTCAAAACTCCACTAAAAAGAACACTCTTCTTTGCTCAATAATCTCTCAAGGAAAATGAGTGAGAATGTAAGGAGAAAACCTAAAATAATTGTGATTGTTGTGGTGGTGATAATGACCCAGTAATGGTCTTATTTGTAGGAAAAAAATAGGCCACACTAAATAAAGAAGTGTCATGAACACATGAACCATTTCACCTTTTATTTTCCAAACCTCCAACCTCTTCACTTTTCTAACTCCGAAAACCTAAAAACCTATTAAAAGAAAATATAATTAATTTTTAATATTAAAATGCACCAACATAATCCACTATTTGTATCATATAGCATCAAACCCAATCCACTCGAAAACTTGATTAAGAATGGCACATTGTTAAAGACTATTGCTGGACTTCAATTAAGAATTAACTTAGGGACTTCGACTAAGTTGTGACTGGTACTGGTCTCCCAAAAGAATTGGAAAATACTCATAGTAAACTGTATTAATATGAGAATACTGGATCTATAATGAAACCATGCATGATTTTAATTTTTTAGCAATGTTACAATCGATAATTTCTACTCGTCCGTTTCATACTTTCATTATTTGTTATCAAAGAATATAATCAAAATTTGAAATTCAAAACTCAAATCTTGTTCAATAAAATCATAACTAATTTAAATTTATTTAGTTCAACAAAATATGCTGAAACTTGCGAATTTCCAAAAAATTCCAATTTGGAGTCTATTATTGCAGATTGCTACTGGATAAGATATTTGATTGCCCGTCCCAATATAATAATTTTATTAAAATAATTTTATTAAAACGGCACAAGATGAGGTCCATGTAATTGCCTCGACAATGTATGTATTGCAGCAAGAACTAATATGAAGACAAGGCTCTATAGGGTAGAGAAAAAATGCATAGTTCGACTTTTGAATCTTGAGTTGCGACTATTGCGAGCAGAGATCGGGAGTTGTTGTAGAAGTACAAATTCAAGAGGATTAAAGCGAGATACTAGAAATCGAGATCTGACATCAGGAGCACACAGTCGAAGAAAGCTATTGTATAAACCAGAAGTTGATATATGTTTTGAATGAGCACACCTCTAATAGGATCAAGGGGGACTACAAGAATTGAGGTCTCAAGTTCTAAGTGACTTGTTACTTTAATTATGTAATTCCGCATATTAAAACTAAATATTTGATAAATTTGAACTTACAATATCAAATAAATTTTAAGAACCATCATAAATCTATTTATCAATAAATTGATACGCAATATTATCGGTGCTGGCTTACTAAAAGATGTGTATCGGCGCTTATATATATATGAATGATCTAATGAGCATTGACGTTCATCTTATACTAAGTATTGGTGATGCGTCATATTAATTTATTGGTGGAAAAAGATTTTGAGTCCCAATATTTGAATTAAATTTGTTATCCACAAATGGATGTAAATGATACATAACTAGTACTTAACATAAGATGAACATGAGTGCTCAATAAATCATTCCTGATATACATATACACTAACACACACACATTGAAAACCAATTCTCCAATTTTTTCTTGAAAACTTGATGTTCAAGTGTATGTTTTAGCTAGTGAAAATAATATATGAAGTTAAGAGTCTGTTTGTTTTCCATTTTATTGTAAGAATGTATTTTGGAACAGTAGATTGATAAAAAATGTGTGGTTAAAAAATAAGAAAATTTTTTGGGTTTGTATGTAATATAATTTTAATGAAAAATGTGTGGTTGAAAAGAAAATATATGAAAATATATTTGAAAAATATTGGGAATCAAATAAGGAATATACGTGAAAAATGAGGAATTGGAAGTTTGAAAAAAAATGAGCCCACTATGGAAATGAGGAGGACCCACGTTCCGAAACTATCCATGCCATGGACCAAGTCGAAAGAGTACCCGAAGATTTCGACACAAATAATAAATTTCCTTAAAACATAAGAAATCTCCATCAAAATAAGAAGAAAAAAAAATAATTAAAATAGGAAAGTCGTACACTTTTGACCTAGGATCCTTCATACCAATCAGTAAAGACAGGAATATATTTCAAAATTTGTTAGGTCCCTTTTTCACATCCTCTTTTCATTTTTATCTTTGTATAATTTAAATTTTTGTTTTGAAAACACGTTTGAAAAATAGGAATCCATGTTATCAAAAGATTTCCTGCGATTATTTCTAGTATGAAATGAGTCATACTGAATACATTTTTATATTATAGTACATACCACCCTTCATATACTAACAAGCTTAGAGGAGTGAATATTGTGATAGTCTGATAGACTGCATACATACTCTTTGACTATACAATTGCACTTCAACAAATACTATACATCAATGTAATGTTACGATATTGTACGAGGTAGATTATATTGACCTAATCCGTTCAATTTTCTTGCTAGTTCATTTTTTAACAATTGGAACAAGAATTGTTACGTGCTAAATTAATTATTATTCATTTGAACTTCGTGCAAGTCACAAAAAGATCCGTTTCATACTCAATATGTTTTTGAGCATTAATGCTTCAATCAGAGCACAGTTGAGCAACAGATGTCTCGATTACCGAAGCAATAGATAAGAATGAAATATGAAGAACCTTAATACGACTAGAAACATGATTGGATGCCTCGATTAGCAGGACTAAAGGCCTTGAAGTATCCTTAGTTGAAATCTTTAGTGCGAATTCTGATCAAATCAACATTGATTTCAATGCACTAAATCTATTCGGGCAAACAATGGATTACTTGACATGTGTGGCAAAGCAGAAATCTCAACAAAAGCCTTGGAAATCTGACCTAACTATAACTCCGAACATATTGATGAGAGAATGCCAACTCATAAGAATAATCAAAATGCCTCTAAAATGTTTATTAAAGGTCATCACGTAACATAAAGGGTTGGAAATTGGATAAACAAACTTTCACTCTAAAAAAGAGCCTCAAATGAAAGGCAAATTCGAGGTCAAAACTCTCAGAAAGTTAAATACTATTTCTGATTGAGAAGCACCTTTCAACCAAAATAATGTTAGAATATCCATCTCACTCCTTTTTTGTAAGCAATTGACTTCTAAACAAACGGAAATTTTCCAAAAAGAGGAAAAATCCTACCGAAATTTAGACAGAAAATTTGACAATTGATTTTAAAAATATTATTCAATTTTTTAGATCAACAAGAATCATCTGAAGTAAAATTATAAACTTTCTTTATACTATGCCCTGTTTGACACCCATTTTGGGTATAAAAAAATTTTTGGAATAGTGATTGATGGAAGATCGTATAGTTAAAAAGTAAGGAGAATTTTTGGATTTATGTGTAATATTATTTTATTGATAGAATGTGTGGTTGAAATGAAGAATAAGAAAAAAAATGGATTTCAAACAGAGGCTATATAAACACACTATACATGTACTTGTTAATTCACTTTTTTCCTCTATTGCTATATATATTCGAATACTTGTAAGGACACAAATAAAAATTGTTGTAGC